>JANAVB010023996.1:3766595-4000789 GCA_029216955.1 Iris pallida | reverse complement strand
CTGCTATTGGGAGTAACCTAGGGGTAATGAGTCAGTTTAGGATTGATCCAGTGAGCCTAATTTGGTCGAGTGACTAGCAAGTTGACAAAAGTAACTTTGAGTCAAAACTTGATCCAAATCGACTCAACGGACTTAGAATGACTAGATAAATATATATATATCTATATATATATATAATATATTATATATATATATATATATATATATAATATATATATATGTATTTGTCTGTGTGTGTGTGTGTGTGTATTGCATTGAATGAATGGATATATAAATATATATATGTGTCTGCTATTGGGAGTAAACTAGGGAGTAATGAGTTAGTTATGATTGACCCAATGAGCCTAATTGGTCGAGTTGACTAGCAAGTTGACAAAAGTCAACTTTGAGTCAAAACTGATCCAAATCGACTCAAACGGACTTAGAATGACTAGAGAACTTGTATTTCACCTAAATTTGGTAGATGGACTAGTGATTAGAGTTGACCAGGGTTGATCAGAGTTGACCCGGTTGACCAGAGTTGACCAAGGGTTGACTTGACTAGAGGGACTTAGAATAATCTAGAATGTATTGTAGGTTATCTTATTTCATATTAGACACTTTGTAACCTATGGTTGTTCTAAATAGGACTTTGTGACTAGTTTGGACTCATATTCTTATCAGGCATTCGAAATACCAGGCGAGTACTGTCAGATCCCATATTTGAAAATAGGTATATGACTGTATGGGTTTTTAGGTTTTAATTTGGGTATTCTTAAAATTTTATTATTTTTTACTTGGAATGTGAGTTTATCCTCATTATTATTCTTTCATTTTTATTATTGTTATTGTTATTATTATTTTTTACCTACATCTACCCTCCCCAACCCTAACACTCTCTCTCTCTCCCCTCACTTTCACTCTCAGCCGCCCCCAAATTATCTCTCTGCACTCTCTCTCCCGATCCCTGTTTACCCCATGGACCAGCCCGAGCTCCCCCTCTCTCCTCCCTTACTCTGATCTCTCTGCTCTCCCCACACTCACCCCCAGCCCCTCCCTCCATCTCCGGCCACCTTCCCCACCAGCACCGCCACCACTTCGACCAGCACCACCATCATTGTCGTCTCTTCCACCATCATCGTCGTCTCCGCCATCAGCCCACCACCACCACGACTTCCAGCCACCGCCGCCACCACCATCGTCTTCTTCTCCTCCTCCTTCGCCCCTCTTCTAGGAGCCGTGTCGCCGTCGTCTCCACCCTCTCCTCTGTGGCCCCCTGCCTCCCTTTGCCGCGACCACCACCACTCGTAGCCGCCGCCCTCTTCCCAGCCTGCCTGGTCGGAGCTCCTCCTCCTGTTGCTGTTCTTCTCGGTCGCGTAGCTGCCCCGGCCCGACTGACCTCGGTGAGCTCCTCCGGCCACCCCTCTCTATCTCCTCCCCTCCGCCGGAGCCTGGCCGACCCCGACGGCTCTTCCCCCCCACAGATCTGCTCCTCCTCTTCCCTTCTGTCCGACGAGCCGCCGTGCCCCGCCGCGAGCACCACGCCAGCCTCGAGCGGCGGGACGCCCTTAGGCCCCGTGCTGCTCGAGCTGCGAGCCAGCCTCGGGCTGTGTGCTCTTCGGGAAACGTGCCTCGATACACGCGCTGCCTCGAGCAGTACGATGCTCGGTCCATGTGCGCCATGTTCTGTATGTGCCTTGGTTTGCGTGCGTCTCGATTTGTGTATATTCTTGGTTTTCGTTCACCTAGATTTACGTATTGCCTTGGGCAGCGGGACACCTAGAGCCCCGTGCTACCTCGGGTAACGTGCCATCTCAGTTTGTATACCGTCTCATTTTTCGTGCCTCGGCCTTTGTATCTTTCTTGATTTTCGTGCCGCATCGATTCGCGTACATGTATCGATTTGTATGACCATCTCGGTTTATGTGCCGCATTGGACTCCGTACCGCATTGATTTGCATGCGCACCTCGATTTGTGTGCCGTATTAATTTACGTACTCCATGGACTTTGGGTCGTTTCGATTTACGTGCTAGCCTTGATTTGCGTGTCACGTGATTTGTGGACCATTCTGTTATTCATGATTTTCTCGATCTATGTGCACATCTCAATTTATGTACACATGTTTCCTATTTATCTCGATATTTGTGCCATCTCGATTCTCGTGCGTGTCTAGATATGCGTGCACGTCTCGGTTTACATGTCCGTATCGATCTACGTACCCCGGTTTCCGTGCCCGATTCCTGTACTGCTTGCGGGACCCACATGGTATAGCCTTCTGCCATCTCTTGTGATTATTCTATTATTTTATTATTTGGTGCTGATGACTATTTATTGTGTGTTCTGAGGATCTCGATTGGCGTGCTAGCTTGGATCGTGATTGCCGAAGACTTGCTTACCTAACCGAGCCCTCTAGGCAAGTATCCCTTGCTCATCGACGGCTCTTGCCATCTCTCCTGGATTTTATTGTATTTAATTTATTGTAAATTGTATAACCATGAGTAGTGTAGCTAAGCAGTAGAACTGCCATGATAACCTAGACTAGCTTGGTCCGATACTGGGATAGACCGTATCGGACGACTCGGATGGGTCAACCATACCTCCGAAGACACGAGCACGACTCACTTGTACGGATTATCCCTATATGCCCCGTGTCCGACTCGCGGTCGGGTAACGTCTTTGGCTAACTTTACTTGTGGCGGTGATTGTGCTTGGATTCAGGATTTATGGACATGTATTGTGGTGCGCCCTGCGAGGCAGTTATTTTATTATTGTGCATGTTGGCTTGGCACCCAATACGTATTATAGCACTGCTGGAGGCCTGGACTTAGTGGTCTCGGGTTCGATTGGTTTCCAGTACGCATCGTAGTGCTGCTGGTAGCCGAGACTTAGTATTCTCAGCCTGCGATTCTGCGATTCTGCGGCGGGTTGCGCCGAGTGGTTTTAGCCCCTATTCGTAGGGTGCTCCCATCCAGATTACAAAGGAGACTCTGCCGGATTTTTCCAGAATTCTCGGTTGGAAATTTGGTTCGAAGGATTGGACAGAACCATTTGCTTTGGTTTGCGGGACTGAACTCATGCATGTTCTTCGTATAGCATCCTGACCCCATTGTCTGCTAGGTAGACTCCATCCTAGATTAGTCGCCTAGCTTCTGATGTGCCTTGTCCGCCGGATTGTGTAAGGAGAGCGGTTCTATTCGGGTGAAGGTCTGCAACCCTGGTCCTTGTTTGGTTTAAGGGTTGTGGATCTGATCCAGAGTGGTTCACACAATCCTTGCCATCTTCCGACGATGTTGATTAGTGTTGACCCATGTGTTAGGATTATGATCTTATTCGAGGATCGACTATGATGAGATATGATATTGAGATAGTGATAATGGTAGACTAAGTGGATTCTTAGATAGTGTTGCTAGTTCTTTGGTGATGTTCTAATTTGATCAGATATGTCTTTGAGGACTTTTGGATTTTGATATTGGTGCGAGTGTCTCGCGGAACGAATAGAATATCGAGGATATTATTATATAATTTTTACTCGACTTCCCAAGCGCCCAAAACTTGGTTTGTTTGCTATATCTTGGTGGTGGTGAGACTTATTTGCTGATAACTTGTGATCATCAATTCAGAGGATTCTTGTGAGCCAGAGGGCCTAGCATTGTTAGGGGGATGAGCTTGGTATTTGGTGGTTGTCTTTATTGACGTGATATTCACTCCATCATGGATGGGAGACATTTGATAGATTGATCTGGTGGATAGACCGACTTGATGATTGGAGCTGTAGGCTCCCATATAAGTTTGAGATGATATTGTGGTAGAGGTTTTGATCTTGTACGTGACTTGATATCCATACCACGATGTGGGCATATGACTTCTTGTGACTGACAGATTTGTCCTTATCCCAGACCTGATTACCTGTATCCGTGCTATAAGTCCAGTTACCCTTTGAGGTACTGGCCCTGACCTTGTACTGCTGTGCCCTTTGTCTATTGGCACTTTGAGGTGCTACTTCCATGATTATATGGCATTACGATGCCATCTTGATATTCTAGCTATATTATATGATTACCTGCACGGGTATCTGGTAGTTTGCCTATAGTCTTAGCGTGGTTAGGATTGCTTGCTTGCTTGTTGCATAACACTAAGGATGGATCATAACTGGGACTATAGGTGCCGAGGTTGATTCTTACTTAGCGTTCTCGTACTGAGGTACGACATCTAGGAGGATGATCATGTGACCACGGCATGTGATTTCGGATAAATGTATGGTTAATCTAGGCAACTTAAACTGGTAGAAGCATTGGGGGGAACGGAATTCCGAGATCGTGCATTACCAGCCTTATCCCAGACATTAGTCATGACCTGCAGGCTGGCCGTTACGGATATTATTACCATTCGTACTAGTGGATGGCAATATCCGACTACTTATGTACTATACATTATAAACATGGCATGCTCGGTACGGTGGCCTTACGAGGGACCGGTGGTGACATGCAGAGCCCGGTGGCCTTACGAGGGATCGGTACTCTTTTTATATGCTATACTTGGCCTCGCTAGCCATGTTGGGACGGCACGATCTAAGGATTCCCATACTTGCATTGTTGGGGTAACCCAACCTCCATATAGAGAGCCGTAGGCATTTTGAGTGGCCGCTTATTCTCCTAAATTGTTGGTTACTTACGTATTAGTAGTTGGATTGCTGCCTTATATTCTATAATCGTGGGTTGGTACCGCACGATCCCTTACCTTATTTAATGTTTTTAGATGCTATTTATGTCACATTTTATTCTGCTGGTTTTCTTCGCCCGTCCTTGAGCCTTTCTTTCTGGTACTTGCTACGGTTGGCCTGACCAACCCTGGATTGTTCCCAGATTGCCTGAGACCGACCCTGTGGATCTTCCAGACTCGACTTGGAGGATGTGCTTCAGTTCTCGACCATGCTAGGAACTGTGGAAAGGTATACTAGTCTATATTATTATTCTATACTGTAGATTCCTGATTTTTATATGAGTATTCCCTGCTTTCCATATGATTATCTCTCTTGATGTTGTTTCATTGTGATTTGCCTATGGACATGAGATCAGATTTAGGCCATAGATTAATTGCATGCTAGGATACCCAGCAAGACTTGACAGCCGTCATCGTCGTATAGCGTATTCGTACCTTATATGGTGTAGCTGGCCTACGTCCGTCCCTGTATTCCGGTACTGGGGCATGACATGATTTTAGTGATGGCCCATGCAGGTCTCGAATCTGTGATTTTGTTGGGTATCACATGATTATTGATCTCAGTCCACTATTCCTTGGTATTCCCACTTGTTACATTTGTCCTTCGCTCTCTTGAACCTGTGAATTGGTCCTCATCTCTACTTGGACCTATCTTGCTTGGTCATGTCTTATTCGTGTTATCTACCTCTGATCCTTGTTTGATAGATATGATCCTATAGTTGGTCATGTCGATCACCTTATTTGATAAGATGTTATCTTATCTCCATCATTTGGGTTACATGATTATTTATCTTGGGTTTTGTACTTTCTATCGGTGTTTCACCTTGGTTGATTTCCTGTTATCCATTCCGTACGTTGACTTCGTGTTGACTTAGTATCACTATCGCCCTCTTCGAGCGTTGGCTGGATTGCTGCAGAATGAAGGTTTCATCAGGACACTGAGATTGGATATTTTAACATTTGTTGAGTATTCGAGGGATATTCTTGTATCGATTCGGCTTCCTTGATTCCGGACAGTTCTGCACTTATGATTATTTGTTTCAGATATTATTTTATAGGATATACATTATATTTTGATGTGGATTCTTGATTTGGAGTATTTTCCTACGGATATAGAGTATTTTCCTAGAAAAGCTATCTTGTGGTTATTATTGAAAATATTTTTGGATGTGTGTTACGATTCACCTGGATTTTAGATTTTGATGGTTTTCTAGGACTCGTTATATTGTTAGAGATTTTGTGATTTTAGTGATTCGGATATTTGGGTTATGGGTTTGATTCGTTTTGGGTATTTTTCAAGAGTACCGGGTGACCCTAGTATCCTTGACGGCGTGGTAACGAAGGTTGCAGCCGCTCGATTATAGTGTCATGGTGGATCTTTTGCAGCCATTCCGGATGGCGAGGCAAGGAATGACCATGACACATTTTTCGGATATTGGTAAACTACAGTCGTCGGCTCGAGACATATATCCTGTATTTTATGATTTATGAGGATTTTTATGCAGTTGGGATTCTACGTTTTTGGACATTGTTTTCGATATTTTGTACTTATTTTGATTTATGGGGTTATTTCGTGCATGCGAGGTATTGCTTTTCGAGATTGCTTCATTGTTTAAATTTACCTTACGAGTTGATTTATGTAGCCATACACTGTTCTCCTTGATGTTTTCATATTGAGATTTTGTTCGTTTCTTATTATATTACTTAATTTCTGTAAGGTGGGTAGAGTTTTTCATATCAGATATATATGTACTAGTTTTGAAAACACTATTTTGATAATTTTGAAATTTCGAGGACGAAATTTTTGTAAGATGGGTAGGATGTCAGATCCCTAATTTGGAAATAGGTATATGACTGTATTGGTGTATTTTGAGGATTTTAAATTTCGGGTATTCTTAAAATGTTATTATTTTTTTACTTGGAATGTGAGTTTATCCTCATTATTATTCTTTTATTTTTATTATTGTTATTGTTATTATTATTATTTTTATCTACATCTACCCCTCTCCAAACCCTAACACACTCTCTCTCCCCCTCACTTTCACTCTCAGTCGCCCCCCAAATTCTCTCTCTGCACTCTCTCTCTCCCGATCCCTCTTTCTTCCCCCACTGGACCAGCCCGAGCTTCCCCTCTCTCCTTCCTTACTCTGATCTCTCTCTCTGCTCTCCCCACACTCACCCCCAGCCCCTTCCTCCATCTCCGGCCACCTTCCCCACCAGCACCGCCACCACTTCGACCAGCACCACCATCATTGTCGTCTTCTCCACCATCATCGTCGTCTCCACCATCAGCCACGACCACCATGACTTCCAGCCACCGCCGCCACCACCATCGTCTTCTTCTCCTCCTTCTCCGCCCCTCTTCCAGGAGCCGTGTCGCCGTCGCCTCCACCCTCTCCTCCGCGGCCCCCGGCCTCCCTCCGCGGCCCCCGGCCTCCCTCCGCCGCGACCACCACCACTCGTGGCCGCCGCCCTCTTCCCGGCCTGCTTGGCCGGAGCTCCTCCTCCTGCTGTTGTTCTTCTCTGTCGCAGAGCTGTCCCGGCCCGACTGACCCCGGTGAGCTCCTCCGGCTACCCCTCTCTGTCTCCTCCACTCCGCCGGAGCCTGGCCGACCCCGACGGCTCTCCCCCCACAGATCTGCTCCTCCTCTTCCCTTCTGTCCGACAAGCCGCCGTACCCCGCCGCGAGCGTCGCGCCAGCCTCGAGCGGCTGGATGCCCTTGGGCCCCGTGCTGCTCGAGCAGTGAGCCAGCCTCGGGCTGTGTGCTCTTCGGGCCACGTGCCTTGATGCACGTACTGCCTCGAGCAGTGCATTGCTCGGTCCACGTGCGCCGCGTTCTGCACGTGCCTTGTTTTACGTATGCCTCGATTTGCGCATATTCTTGGTTTCCGTGCACCTAGATCTACGTATTGCCTTGGGCAGCGGGACACCTTGAGCCCCGCGCTGCCTCGGGCAACGTGCCATCTCGGTTTGTGCACCGTCTCATTTTCCGTGCCTCGGCCTTTATGCCTTTCTTGATTTTCGTGCCGTATCGATTCGTATACATGCATCGATTTGCATGACTATCTCGGTTTTTACGTACAGCATTGGACTCCGCACCGCATCGATTTGCGTGTGCACCTCGATTTGTGTGTCGTATCTATTTACGTGCTCCTTGGACTTTGGGTCGTTTCGATTTACGTGCTCGCCTCGATTTGCGTGTCCCGTGATTCGTGGACCATTTTGATATTCGTAATTTTCTCGATCTATGTGCACGTCTCAATTTACGTGTACGCATTTCTCGTTCATCTCGATATTCGTGCCATCTCGATTCTCATGTGCGTCTCGATATGCGTACACGTCTCGGTTTACGTGTCCGTATCAATCCGTGTACCTCAATTTCTGTGCCCGATTCCTGCACTGCTTGCGGGACCCACACGGTATAGCCTTCTGCCATCTCTTGTGATTATTCTATTATTTTATTATTTGGTGCTGATGACTATTTATTGTGTGTTCTGAGGATCTCGATTGGCGTGCTAGCTTGGATCGTGACTGCCGAAGACTTGCTTACCTAGCCGGGCCCTCTAGGCAAGTATCCCTTGCTCATCGGCGGCTCTTGCCATCTCTTCTGGATTTTATTGTATTTAATTTATTATAAATTGTATAACCATGAGTAGTGTAGCTTAGCAGTAGAACTGCCATGATAACCTAGACTAGCTTGGTTCGATACTGGGATAGACCGTATTGGACGACTCGGATGGATCATCCACACCTCCGAGGACACGAGCACGGCTCACTTGTACGGATTGTCCCCATATGCCCCGTGTCCGACTCGCGGTCGGGTAACGGCTTTGGCTAACTTTACTTATGGCGGTGATTGTGCTTGGGTTAGGGATTTATGGACATGTGTTGTGGTACGCCCTGCGAGACGGTTATTTTATTATTATGTATGTTGGCTTGGCACCCAGTACGCATTGTAGCGCTGCTGGAGGCTGGGACTTAGTTGTTTCGGGTTCGATTGGTTTCCAGTACGCATCGTAGTGCTGCTGGTAGCTGAGACTTAGTGTTCTCAGCCTGCGATTCTGTGATTCTGCAGCGGGTTGCGCCGAGTGGTTTTAGCCCCTATTCGTAGGGTGCTTCCATCCAAATTACAAAGGAGACTCTGCCAGATTTTTCCAGAATTCCCGATTGGGAATTTGGTTCGAAGGATTGGGCAGAACTATTCCTTTGGTTTGTGGGACTGAACTCATGCATGTTCTTCTTGGTATAACATCCCTGACCCCATTGCCTGCTAGGTAGACTCCATCCTAGATTAGTCGCCTAACTCCTGATGTGCCTTGTCCGCCGGATTGTTTAAGTAGAGCGGTTCTACTCGGGTGAAGGTCTGCAACCCTGGTCCTTGTTTGGTTTAAGGGTTGTGGATCTGATCCAGAGTGGTTCACACAATCCTTGCCATCTTCCGACGGCGTTGATTAGTGTTGACCCATGTGTTGGGATTATGATCTTATTCGAGGATCGACTATGATGAGATATGATATTGAGATAGTGATAATGGTAGACTAAGTGGATTCTTAGATAGTGTTGCTAGTTCTTTGGTGATGTTCTAATTTGATCAGATATGTCTTTGAGGACTTTTGAATTTTGATATTGGTGCGAGTGTCTCGCGGAACGAATAAAATATCGAGGGTATTATTATATGATTTTTACTCGACTTCCCAAGCGCCCAAAACATGGTTTGTTTGCTATATCTTGGTGGTGGTGAGACTTATTTGCTGATTGCTTGTGATCATCGATTCAGAGGATTCTTGTGAGCCAGAGGGCCTAGCATTGTTAGGGGGATGAGCTTGGTATTTGGTGGTTGTCTTTATTGACGTGATATTCACTCCATCATGGATGGGAGACACTTGATAGATTGATCTGGTGGATAGACCGACTTGATGATTGGAGCTGTAGGCTCCCATATAAGTTTGAGATGATATTATGGTAGAGGTTTTGATCTTGTACGTGACCTGATATCCATGCCACAATATGGACAGATGACTTCTTATGACTGACAGATTTGTCCTTGTCCCAGACCTGACTACCTGTATCCGTGCTATAAGTCCAGTTATCCTTTGAGGTACTGGCCCTGACCTTGCACTGCGGTGCCTTTTGTCTATTGGCACTTTGAGGTGCTACTTCCATGATTATATGGCATTGTGATGCCATGTTGATATTCTAGCTATATTATATGATTACCTGTACGGGTATCTGGTAGTTGGCCTATAGTCTTAGCGTGGTTAGGATTGCTTGCTTGCTTGTTGCATAACACTAAGGATGGATCACAACTTGGACTATAGGTGCCGAGGTTGATTCATACTTAGCGTTCGCGTACTGAGGTACGACATCTAGGAGGATGATCATGTGACCACGGCATGTGATTCCGGATAAATATATGGTTAATCTAGGCAACTTAAACTGGTAGAAGCATTGGGGGGGAACGGAATCCCGAGATCGTGCATTACCAGCCTTATCCCAGACATTAGTCATGACCTGCAGGCAGGCCGCCACAGATATTGTTACCATTCGTACTAGTGGATGGCAATATCCGGCTACTTATGTACTATACATTATATACATGGCATGCTCGACACGGTGGCCTTACGAGGGATTGGTGGTGACATGCAGAGCCCGGTGGCCTTACGAGGGATCGGTACTCTTTTTATATGCTATACTTGGCCTCGCTAGCCCTGTTGGGACGGCACGATCTGAGGATTCCCATACTTGTATTGTTGGGGTAATCCAACCTCCACATAGAGAGCCGTAGGCATTTTGAGTGGCCGCTTATTCTCCTAAATTGTATGGCTTGTTGCTTGCTAAGCTGGCTGGCACGTAACGCTGTCCTGGTGCGATAATTCATTCTCTTGTTCTTGTTTGATGTAGGGGTGAGTTACTGTTCCGATGATAGACTACGAGTTCCAGTTGGCGATGCAAGCATTAGTGGATGTTAGGATGACTGCGATGATTGTTGGTTACTTACGTATTAGTAGTTGGATTGCTGCCTTATATTCTGTAATCGTGCATTGGTACCGCACGATCCCTTACCTTATTTACTGTTTTTAGATGCTATTTCTGTCACATTTTATCCTGCTGGTTTTCTTTGCCCGTCCTTGAGCCTTCCTTTCTGGTACTTGCTACGGTTGGCCTGACCAACCCTGGATTGTTCCCAAATTGCCTGAGACCGATCCTGTGGATCTTCCAGACTCGACTTGGAGGATGTGCTTCAGTTTCCGACCATGCTAGGAACTGTGGGAAGGTATACTAGTCTATATTATTATTCTGTACTGTAGATTCCTGATTTTCATATGAGTATTCCCTGCTTTCCATATGATTATCTCTCTTGATGTTGTTTCATTGTGATTTGCCTGTGGACATGAGATCAGATTTAGGCCATAGATTGATTGCATGCTAGGATACCCGGCAAGACTTGACAGCCGTCATCGTCGTATAGCGTATTTGTACCTTATACGGTGTAGCTGGCCTACGTCCGTCTCCGTATTCCGGTACTGGGGCGTGACAAGTACATTCTCTGATAGTTCTTTCATTTACTGTCAATTTCTATATTTCAGTTTTAGTCAGTTCTATTTGATTCTCGGTTACAAACACGGATTGATATTTCTGGAATTTATGTATATGACACACATACCTACTTGTCTAGCCTCTATTACAAGAACCACTACAAGAATCACCAACAAGCACCTTCATGTTCTGGCTAGATTTGTTCTCGATTTATGTGTCGTGTTATGGATTCACTCATATTTGACGGGCGGGGAAATACTTGAATAGACATGTAAATATTCCTAAATAGTCGAACCACCTCCCTGTGAATTATACAAGAATGATAGCCATCCCACACTTGGCCAATGTGTGAAGTGCCGAATTATCCCTAGCCGTTTACATGTCGATCTCAATATTTTAAAACACACTGTGAGTATTGTCAAGAATCTTTACTAGAATCACCACAAGAATCTTACTAGAATCATCACAAGAATCGTTAAAGAATCTCTCTACTTGAATCATTGATTGGAATCACACTTGACATATATTGTACCACTAGACTCATATCACATTATTCTAGTTCAGCTAGCTTTTATTTACAGTCTTCATTGACATGATATTCTGTTTCACAGCTTTTACTTTCTTTGTTTTTTTAACTATTGTTTTATATCTTAAACTGTCTCGAACTTCCATGTTTCATAAATATAACTGTCTATAATTGTTTTATAGTCTTTATCATTTACTTGGATTTACTTGATGAGATGTATTCGTTCCTTTCCTGACTAGACCTGTTGAAAATATTATAGATGTTAGCCCTGAGGATGCATGCCCTACTCACTATGGATTTGGAGAGGGATTAGCTACCTTTGGCCCCGACTATCAAGAGTAATTGGGAGACTAGTTTAGTAGACTGTTTTAGATTTCTTTACTAGAACTTGAGTTGTAATAATTTGATAGTTGAATTATTTTGAGTTGTTTTGAGATACTATTATTTAGTAGATTTTATTTGTTTTCTTTTAGTTATAGAATTCTATGTTATCTTATCGTGCTTAGACTGTGATTGAGTTATATTATTTCTATAATTGTCCTCCGTTCGGAGTTAAGATTTAAGACAAGTACATTATATAATTGCGTGAGTTGGTTTAAATAGTGACCTAGAACAGCGTTCTACCGCCAATTCCGTGGAGTAGGCTGGGCATTGTTACGCACTTGTATCCTTACACTGGGTACGGGTCGTGACACATTTTTAGTGGTGGCCCATGCAGGTCGAGAGTCGCATTAGTGCGATATCGTGGTAGTATGGCGATTTAGTTGTACTGCTAACGTGCCTGCGATAGAAACTAAATAATAGGCATTAGCAGAGAGGTACTCAATCATAGTTAGGAAAAATTCTAATCTAACTCGTGCCATCTACACATTCTTGTTGATAATTGCCTTCTTTGAAATAAACTGTCCTCCTTTGATTATATCGCTTCTTTCTTAGTAATTGATTCTTTATTTGATCTGTCCTCAGGATGGTGGAGACACGATCGCAACGCTCTGGCCTTAGGGATACCACTTGAAGGTCTGCCACTTCTCGCCCGACTTAGCAGGACCCTGGGACCGCAATACCTCTTGTTCCTACTCAGGTGGGAGCGTCTGCAGCTTTTGGGAGTGCTCCTCCACCGGTTCTGAGGACTACCCCGGGGGTTCAGGGGATGCTACCACCACCGCCTCAGGGGACAGTTGATATGGCACAGTTCTTCGCCTTTATGAAGCAGATGATGGAGGCCCAGCGACGTCAGTCGGAGGATATGAGGAAGGGCATTGACAAAGTCCATCAGCTAGCCATGGTAGCAGTAGAGAAGGTGACTGCCCAGCCGCAGGGAGGGCAGATTCAGCCATACCAGTCGAAGATACTGGGCATTCAGGAATTCCAGAAGATGCGTCCGAGAGACTTCCAGGGTACGGAGGGTATCATTTATGCGGACGACTGAATCGAGCACATAGAGGAGATCTTCCGCCTTGCAGAGATACCAGCCCGGCTCCAGATAGATGCAGCGGGTAGCAAGATGCAGTACCTTGCCCGTACATGGTACCAGACCTACCCCAGAGTTGGTACAGAGGGGCAGACTTGGGAAGCTTTCAAGAAGCTTTTCAAGGAGAAGTTCTTCTCCGATACAGCACTTGGCACCTTAGAGACGCAGTTCGAGAACCTGATTCAAGGAAATCGGACTGTAGAGGAGTATGCCGAAGAATTCTGCTGCTTGGGCAGATTTGTTGAGGGCCTTAGCGAGACAGCGAAGGCTAGGAGGTTCAGGAAGGGCTTGATCAAGGAAGTCAAGTCCTTGACCAAGTGTGATAGAGATGCTACCTTTGAGCAGATATTGGCGGGAGCCATGACAGGAGAGGATGACTTGGAGCTCAAGTCCAAGAAGAGTCGGGAAGATTCAGAAGGGGCTAGTGGGAGTGAAAAGCGTCCCTGTGTACAGAAGATAGTGCACCAGCCTCAGTAGATGCAGGCACCAGCTCGGGTTCAGTAAGGACAACATCAGCCTCAAGGTCAGGATCAGATGATGTAGAGTTGTGCCGACTGCAAGAAGTCGAGAAGCCTCAGGCACCTGTAGGTTGAAGGTTTTCCTATTTTGTGGATCCGACGCTCACCAGATAAAGGATTGCCCCTTGGCACCCCATTTGGTGAAGCACAGGGTCAAAAAGAGGGAGCTAGGCCACCTGTAGCACAGCACCATACCCAGCACCCGAGGGGTGGATCTTTTGCACTGAGGGTCGAAGAGACCGATGCTGCAGGTGATGGGTTAGCAGGTCTGTCTTTCCTATTCTTCTTCCCCCTCTTGTTGTGTGATTTCATTAGTACCTGTCAGGATATTCTTGTGATATGCTAGATAATATAGTAACCCTGTTGGAGACTGTGAATTACGACCAGTAGGACCTTGTTTTGCATGTTTTAGATATAATTTTCTTGACTTGATAATCGGAGGTTTAACCTAGAAGAAGTGCAACCATCTTAAATTTCGAGGACACAATTTTTCTAACGGGGGTAGATTTGTAACCACCACTTTTCTAAATTGGGGTATTTTTAGTAATTTTGTGATATTTTTGAATTTTATTATTTTATTAGTTAATTTGATTGGTGTGTAGCTTTGATTGGTATTTTGGGTAGTAGAAGGTGGTATAACCATGGTCAACCTTGATTAGAAGACTAACCATGTGATTAGAATTATTTTTGGCTTTTTAGATTTTAATTTAGAGCTATTATCCATTTTAGGAAACATTTAAATCATTTTTAAGTCATTTTACACATAGCCTTTAAGCCTTTTTGTCAATGGGCCTTTAAACCAACTTAAGGAGTGCTTGGCCCATGACTAAACCTTAACCCTAATCCCCCATGACTTGGCTGGCCAAACACAGCTGCCCCCCTTTTAATTTGAGAGAAACTAGTAGCCGTCATAAATTCAAAACCCTACTTTTTCCCTTCTCCTCCAAAAGTCCCATTTTCTTCTTTCTCTCCCAAATCCTTCCAAACGAAGTGCGTTGCGACTATTGGGAGGAGATAAATCTGTCGGAGCCATGCTAGCGAGGGATCAGAGGCATTTGACCGGAGGAAATTGGCATCGACGTGTTTGGAGGCTTGTTTCATTGAGTTTTGACACTCAATAGGTAAATCTCTCTAAACACTTGTTAATTTCATTTTTTCTTAGTAGATGAATCCATATTGGTATCCCGGACCTGTGCAAGAAGTTTGGTAGGTTTGTGATTTCGTTTGATAGCCGTATCGGACACGTGTCGGTCCTACGGAACACGTGTTCGACGAAATGCCACTTAGAACTGAAATTTGGTATTTTTCGATTCTATTTTCACGAATTTATTGCTGTTATGATTTGAAATAACTTTTGTGAAGACAGATCTTGATTTGACACGATTTAAGTGTCCGAATCGGATATGGACACGCGTGCACGAGGCCCGTGCACGGCCCCGTGCATGTCCTGCTGTCTGTGTGTCATTACTCGACGCACAGGACTCCGTTTTACCTGAGATTTTATGGACACGTGGGGGAAACCTCTGCCCACATGCTCCTAAAATTTCACGATGTTTCGTAAAGCGTACACAGAGAAATCTAACGCGTACGGTTCAGCCAATATTGTGCACGTGCCAAAATTTGTCGCTGACACGGCCTTCGTACGCGAACACGACGCATCGAGGACCCGTTCCAGAAGCACAAGCATGAAGTCCTATACCTAGGCTATCCAGGGACCCGACCCCGAGATGCGACGTGGCTCGTGTCGCGAGCCACGGGGCTCGATACGCGCCCACGAGGCCGTGCGCACGTGCGTACAGCCCTGCAGTCTGTGTGTCATAACTCGATGGATATGACTCCGTTTCATATAAAATTTTATGGACACGTGGGGGCAACCTCTACCCACGTGCTTCTAAAATTTCATAAGATTTCGTTGAGTATTCGCAAAGTTATCACGTCTGCACTGATTCGGCTGATACCGTGCACACGTGCGTACGTGCCCGTACGATACGCACTGACCGGACACGATACGGACACGGGTTCGACCCCGTGAGTACCCGAGCATGTCACACACGTAGACACCTTCGTGCTTGCCAAGTTTCACGAGTTCTAGTTGAGTATTTTGTGTTTTGGGCTTCGAGTTGGATTTTTGGGTTTTGATTTATATATATTTTTTGAGTTGTTTTGTTATAATTCGATTTTCTGAGAATTAACTCGGATTTTCTGAGTTTATATGAAGTTAGATAGATTCTGGACTTGTGGGTATTAGTCTCTAATTTTACATTCAAATGTTTCCACCTATACGTTATATATAGCCTCTTTGTATATATATATATATATATATATA
Organism: Iris pallida; assembly: GCA_029216955.1. Classification (NCBI taxonomy): domain Eukaryota; kingdom Viridiplantae; phylum Streptophyta; class Magnoliopsida; order Asparagales; family Iridaceae; genus Iris; species Iris pallida. The sequence continues at coordinate 3,984,711 of JANAVB010023996.1, read as the reverse complement.
TATATATATATATATATATATATATATATATATATATATATATGTGTGTGTGTGTGTGTGTGTGTGTGTGTGTGTGTGTGTGTGTGTGTGTAAGTTGTTAATATATATATATATATAGACTTATATATATATAGCTAAGAGATTTTGAGAGTTAATCTCAGTTTTAGCCAACAACAGCTCCTTCACACACACACACCCCCTCTTTTTTTCCCTCTTCTTTGCAAGCCTATGTATATATGTATGTATGTATGTATATATTTATGTGTGTGTATATATATTACATTAAATGAATGGATATATAAGTATATATATGTGTCTGCTATTGGGAGTAACTTAGGGAGTAATGAGTCAGTTCAGGATTGACCCAATGAGCCTAATTTGGTCGAGTTAACTAGCAAGTTGACCAATTTGACAAAAGTCAACTTTGAGTCAAACTTGATCAAAATCGACTCAAACGGACTTAGAATGACTAGATAACTTGTGTTTGACCTAAAATTTGGTAGATGGACTAGTTGACTTGGAGTTGACCAGGGTTGACCAAGTTTGACCAGAGTTGACCAAGGGTTGACTTTGACCTAGAGGGACCTAGAATCATCTAGAATGCATTATAGGCTATTCTTATTTCATATTAGACACTTTATAACCTATGGTTGTTCTAAATAGGACTTTGTGACTCCAGTTTGGACTCATATTCTCATCAGACATTCGGAATACCAAGCGAGTACATTCTCTGATAGTTCTTTCATTTACTTATCAATTTCTATATTTCAGTTTTAGTCAGTTCTATTTGATTCTCGGTTACAAACACGGATTGATATTTCTAGAATTCATGTATACGACACACATACCTACTTGTCTAGCCTCTATTACAAGAACCACTACAAGAATCACTTACAAGCACCTTCATGTTCTGGCTAGATTTGTTCTCGATTTATGTGTCGTGTTATGGATTCACTCATATTTATCGGGCAGGGAAATACTTGAGTAGACATGTAAACATTTCTAAATACTCGAACCACCTCTCTGTGAATTATACAAGAACGATAGCCATCCCACACTTGGCCAGTATGTGATGTGCCGGATTACCCCTATCCGTTTACAAGTCGATCTCAGTATTTTAAAACACATTGTGAGTATTGTCAAGAATCTTTAATAGAATCACCATAAGAATCCTACAGGAATCATCACAAGAATCGTAGAATCTCCCTACTTGAATCATTGATTGGAATCACACTTTACATATATTGTACCACTGGACTCATATCACATTATTCTAGTTCAGCTAGCTTTTATTTACAGTCTTTATTGACATGATATTTTGTTTCATAGCTTTTACTTTCCTTATTTTTAACTATTATTTTACATCTTAAACTGTCTCGAACTTCCATGTTTCATAAATATAATTGTCTATAATTGTTTTATAGTCTTTGTCATTTACTTGGATTTACTAGATGAGATGTATTCGTTCCTATCCTGACTGGACCTGTTGAAAATATTACAGATGTTAGCCCTGAGAATGCATGCCCTACTCACTATGGATCTGGTGAGGGATTCGCTACCTTTGGCCCCGACTCTCAAGAGTGATCGGGAGACTAGTTTAGTAGACTGTTTTAGATTTCTTTACTAGAACTTGAGTTGTAATATTTTGAGAGTTGACTTATTTTGAGTTATTTTGAGATACTATCATTTAGTATATTTTATTTATTTTCTTTTAGTTATAGAATTTTGTGTTATCCTATCGTGCTTAGACTGTAATTGAGTTATGTTATTTTTATACTTGTCCTCCGTTCGGAGTTGAGATTTAAGGCAAGTACATTATATAATTGCGTGAGTTGGTTTAGATAGTGACCTAGAATAGCGTTCTACCGCCGATTCCGCGGCGTAGGCTGGGCGTTGTTACGCACTTGTACCCTTACACTGTACACGGGTCGTGACACCCTCGTGGTGCTAAAAATATACTATGATGCACCCTCGAATTACTGAGTTTGTAACGTTTGACTAGTTAGTCAATGATACGCTTCGATTTGCGTGTCATGGATTCTAAAATTTGAACCGTGACTTTCTATAGCCAATTTTTTTGTTTAGATTATATTTCATATTATAATTAGGTTAAATTATATTTTTAAATAATTTATTCTATAATTAAATAATATTAATTTAGTTAACTCATTAGTCATTTTTTATGTTTTTTAGATTTGTAATCTTAGAACTGACTTATGGTTTTCGTGCACGATTTATTTTGCATTAGTATGATAAGGTTTGGTAGCTTCTAGGCCAGAGTTACTTTCGTCCTTGACTTGTGAAAATAGTTTGTTCAGGAGATCAGACAAGTTTTACTATAACACAATATTACCTTTATTTTGTACTGAATGTATCTTTATATCATCTTTTCTTGGTTACTTCTTCATATATTCTGTTGTCATTATTCTTGATTCACCATGAATGATTACCTGTGCATGAGCGTAGTCTTCTCTAATTACTTGTTTATGTTCACCTGTTATACTTGTTCACTTTGTTGTATTGTTATTACCTGTTTATCCTGTTTACCTGTATTTTTATATGTAGTGAACATATTTTCTTGTGAGTTATGGTCGGAGGAATACTATGAGTATACATGTGGTCTACATTACCTGTATAAATCCCTTCCTATATAACCTGAACAATATCAATCGTGCACTACATGTACGATTGACGTATATCCCAAGTCATCTACATGCAGAAAGCTACTACTCTAAAACACGCATTACACATGATTTGTTGTTGCTTGCTGTTTAATTGTTCTTCTCCATCGAGTCTACTTCCATATTATTATCTTTTTATAATTATAATTTTCTTATCGAATAGTATCATGCCTAGTTTATCTTTTCTTTTGCAGTTGTTCCTCCATGCTTGTATATTATATTGTGTAGTACAGTGTTATAGTGAACTTGTTTAATCCTGATTGGATAACTATTTTTCAGCTTTAGATGACATCATTTGTCCTCAGGTTTACAGTAGCAATACTGGCATTACTGATGTACCAGATTCTAGCACTGATGCGTATTAACATATTTTGTTTCTTATGCTTTCCTATTAGTTAGTGGTCATAGTTTTGGATTTTACTTTACTTTTCTGCTACCGGGTTTGTTCCTGAAATTATTTGAGTTGTAGTAGATTATTTTGACAGTTTTTTTTACTTTATTTTGAGACTATTGGATATTATCTTTGATTGTTTAGATGTAGATGTTATGTACATATTATTCTTGTTGTGGACCATGTTATCACAGACTGCGTACTACCGCCGATGCTGCGACATAGGCTGGACTTGGCTACGTACTTGTCACTCCCCGTTCCTGAAATACGTAAATTTTTTGATTTTTCTGTATATGGTATCTGGCACCTGTATTTTTATTGCATGTATCCTGTATTTGCACCGGGCCATGGCATGAAAAGTATCTCGTCGCGGAATAGTGTGCCACCCTTGTCCTTATTTGGTTGTAGGCATGGTTCACTATTTCGATAATAGAATTTCTGGACCGTATTGTGGTTAGGATTTTATTTAATTAATTTGATTAATTGTTTAATTGTTGCATGAAGCATTTAACATGTCATTAGTCATATGGTTAAGAGCATGCTTAAGATTAGGGTTTCTTTGAGTTAACCCAACCCCTATATATATTCTCTTCCTCTCTCTCTCCTCATTCACTTTTTATTTTATTTTTCCTCCAACCAACATTTAAGGCAAGTACACCTTGCACCAAATAGAGAGATTCTTGTATTTTTTATTTCTTGATTTTTCTTTGATATTATTTGTCTATATTGTTCTTCTCATCATCCTCTACAAGTTTAGTTCTTGGAGCTTTTAATTTTAATGGCTAGTTTTGTGTAGATCTAAGTTTGAGCCATTTTTTATTTTCTTGGGGTTTGATCTATCAAACTTCTTTGTTTTCAAAATCTAGTTGTTCTATGTTGTAAAGAATTTTGTTCTACCCTATTTTGATCTATAAAAGTCCAAATTTGGACTTACATTGAAGGTTTTATGGAGCTTGGAAGCTACGGGCTTCATGGCCATCCTTCTCAGATTTTCGAAGAAGATGGGTACCCATTCACCCTGCCGTATAGATGGCACCCCATCGACCCTACCGTATGGATGGCACCCCGTCGACCCTGCCGCTATTACCCTGCCGCATGGATGGCACCCCATCGAACCTGTCACATAGATGGCACCCCATCGACCATCGACCCTGCCGCAAGGATGGCACCCCATCGACCCTACCGCATAGATGGTACCATATCGACCCTGCCGCATAGATGGGCACCCATCTACTGCCGTATGGGATTCTGTTACCCTGCCGCATAGATGGGCACCCATCCACCCTTGGCCGTATATTGCCTATTTTGGCTGTTCTTGTATATTTTATGTCCTATTTGGCTGATTTGTAACCAGAATTTCTTCCAACTCCCAACATGAAAGTTGTAGATCTTTGTCTTCGCTTCAAGGATCTTCATGTCTCACTTTAACCAGAAATTCATATGTGACTTTTATGTCACGAGGGGTCCGTGTGACTTTCTGACTTGACCGTGTTCCTGATTTGATTACCTGTATACGTGTTGGTACCTATTCTAAGTGTATATTGAGATACAATATTAGTATGCACTACAGTGCTATTTAATGAGTGCACTGAGGTGTGACTCTACATGCTAAGTAATCATTCATGTTATCACTACACCAAAATGGTCTTTTTGGAACATTAGGCAATTTTCAATCAGGAACACTTATTATTCGTACCTAGTGTTTGTAACAAAATAAAAGTGTTCCAGATCATAAAAGAGTTCCTTATATTGTTTATTTAATTTTTAGATTTATTTATTATTTAGAAACACTTTTATAATGTTCTAAATACATTCCAAATTTAGGATAGCACACACGTGCATCTCATGCCCTTACTAAGCGACGAGATCGACTTAGCCTTCATCACTGGTTACGAGATCGACTTTGCACTCCATCCCGACGATGAGACCAATTTAGCAGGCCATCCCTACGACGTGATCCCCTCGCTTTTCCATTTGTTTCTTCTCTTTCCTTAGTATTTTGGTTCAGATTTTAGGAATCGATTTTTTGGTCTCGAGTTGAATTAATTTTATGGTCACTCTTTGGTTCAAATTTTTTGTTTAGGTATAGTCTTAGATGAGTTTGATTATTAATTCATAGGGCATATTTGGGTACAATTAGAACATTGGATACAAGTAAAAAAAATCTTTGTAATATTGAACATTGCTGACCTTAAAATTTTTGGGAGAAGTTGAAGTTGTTGTTGTTCTTCATCTGTCTGGAAGTATGTAGTAGCTATCTTGACTTAAAATTTGGCATCAACACACACTGCAGCTAATATCAGATTTTATAGGCAGTTGTAATTTTTTTTCCAATTCTTGTGTTTAGCTATTGTGTTCCATATAACCGACCTGGTAACCCATTGGATGAACTCATTAATTATTAGACTAATCTACATTGTCAGTCAATTGTCCCTACTTCAATTATTAAATTTGGGGTCTATGAGAGCCATGTAATTTGTGTTTTCCCATTTGGACATATGAACAAATGGTAGGGTTAGGTTTTAGTGGCCTACTTCAATTCAGTATCAACATTCTTAAAAAATCTTCTACTTATATCCAATGTTAATTCCTAGGGCATATTTGGGTTCAATAGATACTCAATTGTTTTTCTCATTTTCTTAATGTGCTGACAGACTTTAAATTGCATATAGTGGACATTTTTTTTGTTTATTTGATTTATACTTGAACTTTTGTATAAGTTCATTTTAGATTGCACATCTTAGCGGTTGCTTCTTGTCTATCAATGACTCATATTATCAATATATTTGGCTTGTAATTGCTCTCTTTGTTGGATCAATTTCATTGTTTTATTTTCAATTTCACTTGGTAGTTTTCAGTTTTTAAATGATTTTACATTTTGTAGCATCCATTTTTTTGTAGGTCTCTGCAACTTTACTACAAATAGAAATGAAGGTATCTAACACTACGTTTGTATGGAACTATTCTCGTTGTTCTTCTCTGTTGTCCTCTAGTTCGTCAACCTGTTGTTCACACGTGCATGATGCATATAAGCTTCAGTTCTTCGCAAACATGGCACCAAAGGTACTTACTACATTGCTTATGAATTGGCTATGATGTCGACTGATTTTGTCAAAGCATAGAAGTTATCATCCAAACTTTGTAGAATTCGACGATAACATGTTTGTTCAGTTCAACTCTCATTGTAGACGATGCATAGGAAGCAAATATGCTCATCAGATTGTATGCTACTACTTGCAGATGCTTTATTAGATCATTTGGGGATCGAACCCAAGAAGACAATCAATTTCCCACAACATCCCAAGATACTGATCTATTGAATGCAACACATGTAAGTCTAAGTCTGTAACAAATATATATGATGTATGCTATTTGATTAGGACGAATGCTGGGAATAGGTCAATATAAGGAATTTAACTTATAAATATGCTAACTTGTATCGTACGTATTCTTCTATGATTAGTCATCCCCATGTCAGCAACATTGGAAACTAGCCTTCTCTTTGGAAGATATGTGGGTGTATGTTTACAGACCAAGTACTTATCCTAAGGTTATGACTGCTTTCTTCTTTTTATTCTCAACATATACATCTATTTTTTTTTACCTTTAACTATGCTCAACTTGACTTATTTTATTTTTACATATTAATGCAGTGTGAAAAGTATTGGCCATTCTGAGGAGGGAAAGAGTATTGTGTAGAGGCATCAAATAAAGATATTGTCAAAGAGTATTATTTTTTATAATGTGAAATGCCTTTACATATATATACTAATTTGTGTTGTTATCATTTAAGCTAATATGTAGATAAATTTTCTAAAGATCCAAAGCCCTGATACTTGCAGTCAAAGTCTTTTTTTTTGGCTAACTTTTCAGTTTTTTGTTAGGAGGGGCACCATTTTGATTTTTGTCGTGGACACCCAAGAACTCTGGACCGGTCCAGACAGACTAGTGTACGTCGATCCATGACCTAGAACAATTTTCTTATATTATATCTCTATTCGCCATCACCTCCAACATTTTTATAAATACACTAATTCTTTACTGTATCATATTAGCATTCTATTTTAAGTTCCTTTTAATTTCCTTATAGGACCGATGCAATTTAAGGGACTTGTATGAAAAAGAAGCCAAATTGATTTGTGGTTGGTATAAGTAGAAAGGTCCCCCACATAGAGTCACCTTGTATTCATCTTCGACTTCGAGTACCCCACATCATAAGTGAAACCCTGTTAGCTATTCTTCATATACCTATACTTCCTAGCTCATCCTACTTCAATACTTGGTTTGTGTGAGTACATCTTTAGAGAGAAATGAAGAGCAATGGAAGCAGCGGGTCATCATCCAAGGTTGACAGGAAGACGGTGGAGAAGAACAGGGGGATCCATATGAAGGCCCTCTGCTTCAAACTCGGCTCCCTCATCCCGAAGGAAGAAAAGAACAACAAGGTATGTTCATACTGAGCAGAGCTGTCCTCATGGCCGCCCGGAGGGGTGGGGGGTGGTGTGGGGTTGGGTACCTTAACCCTTATGTTGGTCGATGTTGGAGGATCACCAGCGACCCAACTTCCATTATGATTATCTAGAGTTTAGGGTTTGTCCTAAGCAGAGGACGGTTGTCCAAGTTCCAAGTCTTGTTTGGCTTACCCTGGATCGGCCCTGCCCGTTCTTATAGATATATTTCTCATCTTTGATTTTGAAGCATAAAGAAAAGTAGAAGAAAACCATAACAAAATATGTATTATACACGAAGAGTTAGATAATTCCAACACTAGTATTTGGTCAGAAATATAATACTGATGGTGATCCCTAGATTCTAATCAAGGATCCTGGGATACCTTACCTGATTGATATACTGTAATGCCTGTGGTTTGTATTACGTATTTCTGGAATACGTGTACATATTTATTCTTGTATTGCATGATTTTCTTGCTTAATTTCCTCCCTGGGCTTGGTTTATTCTTGGTTTGGGTTGGCTTGGTTCAGTTTAGGATTGCTCTTGGTTCATCATGAACCAAGGGGTGAACCCCCTACCTACCTCCACCACTACTATTTATTAACCCTTCTCCTTTCTCTCTCTTCATTTATCATCTTCTCCACCATTACTTCCTTACCTACCAGAGAGAGGGAGAGAGAGGTCTAGGCAAGTGCAACTTGCTTCATGGAGGAACTCTAATTTTATTACTTCATTCTCTTCCTTACAGCATTTTAACTAACTTTAGTACTTGGCATTTTCACTTTCCATGGCTAGATTCTTGTAGATCTAAGTCTATTTTATTTTTGGATTTCTTCGGTTTTGATCTACTTAATCTTGTTATTTCCAAGTTTTGATGGTTCCATGTTGTAGAAAATTTCATTCTACCCCATTTTGACCTATGGAAGTTCGGATTTGGACTCCGGATGAAGGTTTCATGGAGCTTGGAAGCATGGATTCTTGGCGTTCTTCTTCTCAGAATCTTGGAGAAGAAGAACAGTTCTAGACTTGACCGCATGAATACTTCATACGGCAAGTGATTCTGAGCCACATGAGCCTTCATACGACAGTTCTGGCCGCATGGGCTTGACTTGGCCGTATGACAATTCATGCGGCAAGTGACCTTGCCGCATGGGACTCTCAGCCGCATAGGCTGGATCCCATTCCTGGTCGCGTGGACTTCTCTCCTAATTGAGCCGCATATGCGTCCATCATTCCCTAGCCGCATGAACTTGCTTCCTCCCAGCCGCATGAAGCCCACTCTTCCGCTGGCCGCATGAGGCCCAACATCTTGGAGCCGCATGCGCCCTCGTCCCCCTGACCGCATGTGCCCCTGCACTTCCAGCCGTATGTGCCCCCTTGTCTTAGCCGCATGGGATCCAGTGACCCTGATCGCATGCGCCCCTGCACTTCCAGCCGCATGCGCCCCCTTGTCTTAGCCGCATGGGATCTAGTGACCCTGGCCGCATGCACTCTCCTAATTGGGCCGCATGTGTCTTACCCTTTTCTGACCGCATAAGCTCCTACAGCCGCATGCGCCGCGCGCCCACGCTGCCTTGAGACCGATTTATCCGAGCCGCATGAACTCGAATTTTGAGCCGCATGAACCAATATCAATTCAGCCGCATGGACTGTTCTCTTCCAGCCGCATGAGATCATTCCTGGCCGTATATGCCTTAGCCGCATGGCTCTTCTATAGCCCTGTGTATTGATATTTTAATATGTTTTAAAATGATAACTGAGCCTGACACGATAATGGCCCGTCGTGGCGCACTCCTGACAAGTACACCTGACATGATTATCTTGAACAGCTGTTGCGACGGCTACCTGACATGACATGACCTGTATAATTAATCTGGACACCGTAGGCGATTGTGCTTGTACAAATAATCCAGTCCTGTCTTGCATCATGTCTAGGAGGGGACTCCTGAGTACCACGGTCAAAAGTACCTATTGAAATGGACTAAGGCTAATAACTAGATTAATACACTAGTCATAAGAGATTTTCCAGCTACAGGCAATCCCGTTACCTGGGTACGCCTTGGGATCTATAGCCTGCCGTCGAGTAGGGCACATTTCCAGCACACTGTCATGTGTTGCACCCTTCAAGCTACCTAAGGGTACATTCATTTCCTGGACGATGTACCTACCTGAATTCAACTCTAATCTTTCAACCCGGGTAACCTAGATGGTCTGCAGGGCTTGTGGCTGTGGAATAATCTTACTGTATCTTGTTAGTAATTAGGCTTGTGACAACCCTAGTTAGTTAAAGTATCAAGCCGTAATTCTTGCTTGGCCGTAAAATGATTGGATGGAGTCTAACCAGTCTAGTCTTGCCCTGATCCTGATTACTGCATGACCAGAATGCTTGTATTTATTTTACCGATAAATGGTGAGAATTCCAAGTTCGGTTCAGACGAAGAGTTACAACCCCGGTCCTTGTTTGGTTTACGGGTTGTAACCTGGCTATCTGAATAGTTCCATGGTTATCTCGGCGTATATCATCCTGATGTATTCTCTTATTTCCAGTTCTTACCTTTATTTATATTTTGTGCTGATTGTTGGTTTTAGTTCCTAAGTGAAGCCTCCTTTGTGGCACTTGCTCTTTCTGGGGTCTGACCCAGCTGGTTTTGTGTGGCTAGATTTTGGAGCAGCTCCAGAGGATCTACCGACCTTCCAGCCAGATGGTGACCACTAGACGGAACCCTGACAACGAGTGGGTTTATTTTTGATCTCCCATTTTATTGTAAAAATATTCTTTTGAGGCGTTTAGCCGGCAAGCACCTGTTTAGCTCGATTGCACTTTACTTACTGTCTACCTACGGGCTGTAACATGATTGACAGATCCTAGGGTTGATCATGTATGACTAAACTCTTGCTAGTCCTAACATTTTGTAACGGCTAGCTTCATGATCAGCTGAATATGTAATGTTTGGGACGCCTTACTATTGTATATTTAATGATCATACTTTTTGTAACCTTTTACTTACTTGCTTGTGATTGAGACACTAGGCTTGTTTATGACCTTAAGAGACTGTTGGCTTGTGGATAAACCCTCATGTATCTAGACAGCCGTGACCGTATAGCGAGATGGATTCCATTTCATATACGTAGCTGGCTATGTCTGCCCCCGCTCTCCAGTATTCTGGTTCTGGGGCATGACATATACATAACTATAACATACCTTACTTGATTGATATACATAACTATAACATACCTTACCTGATCCATAACTATAACATACAGGCAAAGATCTTTGTGGGTAAACAAGAAGCTTTACCTTACCTTCTTGGTCAGACAAACCCACTCCACCTGCGATTTTCGACGAGTCTTTCTTTGTTTATCGACATTTTTAGACCGAGTGAACTGTATTTTATTCGTATTAGTTGACCTAAATATTATAATTATTGCTAGGTTTTGGAGGTATACCAATATCTATCTGTCTACTATGATTCAAGTTCTAAACAAATGGCACAATAATTTATCAGGAGTTCATGCACTGGAGTTGTTCTTTTGTTTCATTTTTTGCTTGCTAGCTATGGTACCGAAAATTATTGTCTCTTTCTTTTTGACGTTTTGTACCTCATTTTGCCATTTAAAGTATAAGGGGGGTCGTCACCATTCATCAGTTAGTATGCACTACCATTGAGTATCCTAAATTGCGCTTATGTATCAAGGATACTATTTGGTGGTGGTATCATGGCTTTGAGATATCATATTGATGAATTAGATACAATGTGTCTTGAGTAGAGTATCATGATACCATGGTGTTATGCATAGGGGGATATACTTGTGTACCATCGATACCTATGGGAAGTGGTATCATAATTGGGAATTTATGTATTATGAGGGGTCATGTATCTGTATGTTTACCTGTGTGAGTGGAGCAGTTGGCAACTACTAATAGAAACAGGTGTATCAGGGAGCTTGTGTGTGTGTTCCAGTACATAATAGAGAGTTAGTTGGCAACTGCTAATAGCAGCAGGTGTATCAGGGAGCTTGTACGTGTGTTCCAGCAGATAATAGAGAGTTAGGGCAGTGTGTAACTACATTCCAGTAGTGGACTGCAGATGAATAATAGGAGTAGCAGTGCATAGTTGCAACCTAGTGAAGCGTATCCGAGAAACGTAAGAGGGATTTTCTTGTGTGTCAGTGGAGTGTGAGTGCAGTGACCATTTTAGTAAATTTGATCTAGAGGGTATATATACACAAATTGTTTGAGATTTTGTTGCAACCCACCTTTGTTTGATAGGTTTGTAGATTCACATAATACAACAGTTTGGTTGGTTTGCAGTCGAGTTAATAGTTTTAGTTTGTTGCTTTATAATTCTTGTGTTACATTATTTTCATTACATAATATATTGCTTTGAATCGACTTTATAATTCTTGTGTTACACTATTTTCATTATAATGTATCGCTGCTTTCTGTTTTTGCCACCAGGATTCAAGAAGGCGGCGAGGAGCGGTGACAACAACAACAACGAAGACTTGCTCAAAAAGGTTCATCCTTTATGTTGGACTGTTTTAATGAGCTTTCAAATTGATAGATCATATTGGATTTGACAGTACACACGTTAATATCGATTTTTGAAAAGATTTACATGTCTCAGTTAGATCTTTATATTGGTTGGATGATTTAATTAATACATTAAATGCGAATCTCGAATTTTTACAGTTTGATCTATTTACTATAACATATTATAGTTTATCCTTCTTCCAATTATCTTGCTATGCTAATGGACCAAAAGGAGCCTCTACAAACTATGAGCTAGCCTCTACAAACTGCATGCTAGTTACCTGTTGCATTTTTTTTGGTTAGAAATCTCCCATTTTGCCACTGGGGAGATTCAAACCAAATAACATTGCTCGTGTGCTTTCATACATTAACCACTTGATCCAATGCACTTTGGCTGCTAAATTTCTATATTTTAGTCATTTTATTCAATTCAAGTTGCTATGTATTTGGGATATATCCAATTGATTTTGGACTAGACCCAGCCAACTTGACCTCTAACCATTGTTCAAAGTATCCATATCGGAATCGGTATTGGGCCCTTCTTGGTTGGCAATTTCAGTGCAGTTTTGGGGGAGTTTCTGAGGGTTTAAGTGGTTTTTGAATCGGTTGGTTTAGGTAGTTTTGGATTCGGTATATATGGCTCTGTACTACCATCCCAAACCTAGTCAAGTATCTTTACTACATCTGCAAAAACAATTACTTATATAAAAAATGAAGTTTAAATAAAAAGTAATCCAAGTATAAATTTCTCTTTGACAAGGCTTTGTAGTTCTTGTTCTCATCGTCATTGTTGTTGTAGTGGCCTTTTTCAAATGAAACATTTCTTGCAAGCTTGAACTCTAAGATGAAATACTAAATTCTCGACATAAAGATCAGTGCACACAAGAGATACCCCGATACATTGCATTATATAGCTAACTGCAGCCTCACATAAGGATAGGCTGATAAATTGAATACATTGTGCACACTGTTTAGGGTTTATATACTTCAACCAGATAAAGTGAACTTAATATGAACATTAAGTATTATGTGCAAGGACACTTCAATATAGGTGTTGTGGTCATGTTGGATAATAGACACTTCGATACCAGTATTTGGGGATACGCTGTTGGGTTGGGTAAACCTTATATAATGAATTTTATAATACTACTTATTGTATCTCAGGCATAAATGATGCATCTGTTTTAGCACTTCATGTCATTGTTTCCCATACGCTGATGCATAAATGTTGGATAATAGACACTTCATCTCATTGTTATCGATGATTAGAAGATATTATGATGATAGTTTTAGCACATAATGGAGCTTAGCTAATATTAAGAATTCATCTTTACATGTTCTTTTTTTTAATAGATAGATCCAGCTATGGGATCGTTAAAAATTTATACGATTTGTTTATCATATATGTTCATACATTTGTTTCCCATATGCATGTATCATTATATTCTTAAAATCTCTTTGTTCCTTGAGTAGTACCATCTTGGCAGACTATCAGTGCAACATAAACTGAATATGGACCAAGGTTCATAGTAACATTTTTGAACCTTCTAATGAATATTAATATCGATAGGTTCGGCGGCTTTGGATCAAAATTTTGGAGTTTTTTTTTATTTCAGAAAGCCCCCGAAAGAAATTATTAGAAAACTATAAATGTATTTATACATTTAGGCATAATCTTATGTATTATTTATCTTTTTCCACTAGTTTTAAATAGAATAATATTTAACATTGTTGAATTATTTAACCCAAAATGCACATTGCTAATTATTTAACCCACAATGCATTTTTAGTTAATTAATTAGGATAATTAGATATATCTTAGTCTTTTATTATCTAATATCCTGATTTTAACTTAAACTTGTTTTAATGTTGCATACAGGTGTTGCCAGTTGCCGCTAGCGTTGTTCAAATCTCTATCATTCTGTTGGATAAAAACTTTTGGAATTATCTAAATTTTGTAAACAGATATCTTGTATGATCGAGCTAGATTTATGTAGTATTTGTAACTTACATTATATATACTCTTGATGATGTTTTGTAAAGATTTAACTTTTGGGATATTTTATTGATTGTTTAATTTATATTAAGTTGATAGCTTTGGTTAATTTAGTGGCTCTCTTGGATGTTGATTGAGGCAATATAGAAATATTGAACTATTTATTATGTGTTTTTATGTATAGTTTATGAATTATATTTGTGGTTCAAAATAAAAATTGGCTGCAAAATTGAAATTAGAAAAATATACTGGAATGTTAATAAAGCGTTTCAAATTTAGCCACATGAATAATTTAAAAATTGTTGCAAATTATATATTGGAACGGATGCAAAACGTTTCAAAATGATATTTAGAAACGTTTTAAAGACGTCCCAAAAAATACTTTAGGAACGTATTGTATGTGTTTCAAAAGTGAATGTTAGAAACACTTTATAGACATCCCAAATATATTATAGGAACACATTATGTGTGTTCCAAAATCTAATTTAGGAACGCCTTCTAACCGTTCCAAACTAATACTTGCCACACTTTATATATGTTCCAAAAATTGCAACGCCACTTTTAAGAATGGTTTTGATATGTTCCTAAAAATATTAGGTACATTAAAAAATTGTTCCTAAATGTCTATTTTGGTGTTGTGTATATGTCAATACATGTGTACCTTTCAGCACAGTCATGGTAATTGGTCAGTAATAGTGTCGTGGTATGTTGATTATTGTTTGAAGCAATACACTAAGCATGGATCTAGATTTGGGACTCCTTGAGCTGATGTGGATTCATACTTAGGATACACGTACTATGGTACAACATATAGGAGGATGACCATGTGACCACGACATGTAATTCCAATATCAAGATAGGGTTAATCTAAGCAACGTAACTTGGTAGATGCATTGGATGGAAAGAATCTCGAGATCGTGCCATACTAGCCACCCCAGGTCCAGTCCTGACGTTTCGGGTTGGCCGCCACGGATATGGTTTCATTCGTCTATATAGGATGACTATATCCGACTCCTACGTGCTATGTGTTATATGTTTTAGCACGATGGCCTTACGGGGAACCGGTGCATAATCAAAGTTCTACGCGTATATGTATATTTATAATGGTTTGGCTATCTCTGCTGGGTTGACACTATCTAAGGATTCCTATATTGCATTACTGGGATAATCCAGACAAATCATAGAAAGCCGTAGGATTGATTGGTCGCTTGTAAGTCGACTTGTTTGTGATATGTTTCCTTCTGTTAGCAACTGAGGAACATAGACTATCGTGGTGTGTGGTCTAACCCATATCCTTGTTTGGTTGTTGGGTTGGGCTATTGTGCTGGGATAGGCTATGGACCGAAGTCGCGATCAGAAGCCCTTCACCTGTCCATGGTTATATGATATATCTTATCTCGGCATGATATTGGCACTGTTTGTCCTTGTTTGGTTGAAAGGGTGTCGTATTGTCTCGATGATATGGTATAAGCCTATAATTCGTGAATCAGGTCTTATTTTACTCATTGGGTTTTATTTTACTCTTTTGTGCTCCCTAATTGTGGTACTTGCTATTCGGGGCCTGACCCCGCTGGTTTTGTTTGGCCAGATCTCGTAGCAGTGCCAGAGGATCCAGCCTTCTACCCGAACAATGGTGCACACCAGGAGTATGGGCGCCAGGGACCATGAATGGGTTTCTTTTTCACTGCTCTGATATCTTCTATTTTGTACTTGGCATTTAGCCACCGGCACCTGTTTAGCCGACAGTTCTGGACATTCAGTTCCTTACATAATTGTAATTAAATCAGACTGCAGCTGACTACGGTCATGTACTATTGACTCTCGGTACTAGCTTATCATTTTGTATAGCTAGGCTCATGAATCATTTTGATGAAGCGTCGGGGACGCCTTTCTGCTTTGTCTTATATGATCATTATTTACTGCTTCTTGTTTTGATTGATTGAGACATAGATGCTCTGTGAGACCATAGGAGACTTGATTGTAGCATGCACCCCCTTGTCTTTTGACAGCCACGATCGCCGTATGACGTTTATATACCTCATATGGAGTACTTGGCCTAGTCCGTCTCAGTATTCCGGTTCTGGGGTGTGACAGTACTCGTATCCCAAATGTAGGGCTGTAAAATGATTCAAACAGTTTGTGTTCGGCTCGCGTTCGGCTCGGGCCAAGCTCGGTTCGAAGCTCGTTCGTGGGCAGGTCGATACCGAGCTCGGTCGATTTTATTTTTGTTCGAAGTGGTGTTCGAATCGAGTTCGACCATAGGTTGTTCGACTCGATCTCGTTCGCAAACTGGCTCGAACTCGGATCGGTTTCTAATATTATGGATTTTCTAATATATGCTATATATTTTTCTGGATGTTGATAAATTTTGTCATAGAAAATTTACTCTCTTTTTTGTTATTTATATGATGGTAAATATGTGATGTAAAAAGCATAATTAATTCAACAAAAAAGATCTTTAAGACTTGAGAGTAACCGTACAATAAGTTTAATGTGGCTTTTGTTCGGTCCTGGCTCGGGCTCGTCCGAGCTCGAGAACTAAATCGAGTCGAGCTCGATCGTTTCGAGCCTATAATCAAACCGAGTTCAAACACCATTTTTGAGCTCGATCTTGAGCTCGGCTCGAATAAAGCTCGTTCGATACTTTAGTCGAACCGAGTTCGAACACAGTTTGTTCGAGCTCGTTCGTTCGATTTTCAGCCCTACCCAAAAGTGGGAGATGGTCGTGATAAATTTTTATGGTGGCCCATGCAGGTCCAATTTTGCTAAAGATTGCAAACTCATGGTAGTACTTAAATTAGTCATACTAGTTCGGGCCTGCGGATATAGTTGAAGTTAGACATTAGAATAATTTTGGAAGTGGTTCATATCATCCACAAATAGGATTAGACTCTTAAGGATCTCCTTCACATGCCTTGATACGTTATTGATCTCTGTCTTCGACTTCAATCTATCAGTTGACTTGCATCCTGTTTGAATCCTTCCATCGTCTAATAAGTTTTTTATGCAGTTAATGGATTCCCAGGACAGGCACACCACTTTCGTGGATACCCTACCAGCTACAGGCTTAACTTTTACAGATAGGACCCTACCACTAAATAGAGGCCAGCTTACTCATCAGAGCGACTAGTCACATCCACACACCTCGAGGTTTTATAGAGATGATCTTCCACCACTCCCGCAGTTTCCTCCGCAGACTCCACCTCCACCACCTGCTGTTCCAGCTATCACCATGGATGGTGCCCAGATTCTTGTGTATCTTAGCGACTTATTATTTCGTAGACGGAGCAGGCTAATATTTTTTTACGACAGTTTGAGAGGCTCTTTAGACTAAAGAAGCTTTCCGACCCCACCCAGGAACTTCCAAGGACTTCATGAACCTTAGACCTTTGGAATTCTATGAGACTAAAAGGATTCTCTATGCCGATGAGTAGATAGAGAACGTGTAGCGGCTTCTTCGGATGGCTCAAATTCCTGAGAATTTAAAGATAGAGTCAGCTAGCATGCAACTATTCGACATCGTCCGGACATGGTTTCGTGATGAGCCCTGACTTTTCATACCATATGTGACTTGAAAAGAGTTCAACGAGCTATTCAAGAAGAAGTTATACCCCGACGTAGCTCGGGAGCCTTTAGAGAGTCAATTCGAGAGATTGGAGAAGGAAAACCTCACCATCGACGAGTATATATACCGCAGAGTTTAGTCTCTTCAGCCATTTCACGGAGTACATGGTCAGCACCCCAATAAGCACCTAGATTTTTAGAATTATTTTTTGTTTATTTTATATGATTTTTATTTATTAAATTATACTTTTAACTTTAATTATGACGTAGATGTAATTTTCTGTAGCTTTAATTTTTGGAGCACAAGAAATATCAATCTTTCAAACATCATTCATGAGTTTTGGCGTAGACAACTCCACCTTTAATTTGATATATCATATCCCATACAAACTTGTTCCCTAACATTCTTTTGACTTCGTACAACTTCGGGTCAATTTAGGCTATTTAACTATTTATCGTAATTCTAGACCTAACTTCAAACGTGAGTCCGAAACTCGACATCGATCAAAACCACTTCATCCAATATATAGGTTTGACCTATTTTGAGCCTATGGCTCACATGCCAAGGATGTGCCACTCAATCGAGTTCCCATGCGCTATTTATTTACTAATAACACAAATAACTCATCAGTTGACTTTTCGGGTTCGATTTAACTAGAAAAAATGTTTGGACCCTAACCTAGTCAACCCCACTTGGTAGAGCAATATTAGGGTGCCATGACTTAGTAGAATTATTTTGAATTTATCTTGGGATGTTATACAGCCAAATAGGTTTAAATACAATTTTGTATATATATATATAAATATATAATTATATTTATTATAGCCTAATAGTGTATATATATATATATATATATATATATATATATATATATATATATATATATATATATATATATATATATATATATATATATATATATATATTATGTCATCAAACTAGACATGGAGAAGGCATACGACAGGCTGGACTGGCAATTCATGATTTGGGTCTTCAGGGCCTTCGAGTTTTTGGAAACCTGGACCAACATTGTGTGGAGATCGATCAGTAATTCGTGGTTTTCCACGGTTATTAACGGTCAGGCGGAAGGCTTCTTCAAATCTAGTCGCGGTGTCAGACAAGGAGACCCCTTATATTCTACCATCTTTATCATTGTCGCGGAAGCTCTGAGTAGAAATCTGAACAGAATAGTGGGCTCCCCGAACTTCAAACATTTCCACACCTCTAGCGGTTTTCTGATCATCACCCGCCTGGCGCATGCTGACGATATCCTAATATTCTCCTCTGGCAACATCGATTTTGTGGAGGTGGTTCACAACACGCTGCAGCGATACGCCAAATGCTCTGGTCAGCGCGTCAACCCCAGCAAGAGCGTCATCTATGTACATCACAAAACCAACAGAGACCACTCCTCCATTCTCTCCAGCATTACTTCCTTCTCTGTTGCGTACCTACCTTTCTTCTACTTAGGATGCCTGTTGGTATACGACAGATCCAACGCGGGCATCTTTGAAGGGCTGGTGGGAAAAATTAGGTAAAAAACTTGAGGGATGGCACAACGCTACATTATCGCCTGGCGGAATGAGGATACTAATTCAGCACATGCTCTCCTCCATCCCTATATACACCTTGGCCGCCTGCTCCCCCCCTAAGAAGGTGCCCACATGCATTGAAAACTTCTTCACCAACTTTTTTTGGGGCTACTACGACGGTAAGGACAAACACCATTGGGTGAGTTGGGACACCATGGCCAGACCTGCGGAAGAAGGTGGCCTTGGATTTTGTAAGCTGTCACATATCGTAGACGCATATTTGATGAAGCTGTGGTGGAAGCTCCGAGTGAGCAGAAATCTATGGACACGATTTATGAAGGCCAGATATTACAAGCACACCCATCCGTCCGTTGTTGATTCCAACTGCAGATCCTTCGCGTCTTGGCGACGCATACTTTATAGTCGGAACCTCGTTGAGCCCCTGATCTGTCTTCAGCTGGGATCGGACAAATCATCTTTATTCTTTGAACATTGGTCCATAAAAGTTCTTCTCCAACAGCTGCCCGCTGCCCCTATATACAGTATAACCAGAGATCTATGGGACTCAGGCGACTGGAACTGGGAGAGGGTACACGAATGGATAGGAGAAGAAGCTGCAGATTTGCTCCTTGGCACTAGGCTAAAGATCATATCAAAACCTGACGTCCTGTAGTGGGCTACTTCGGTCAATGGATCCTTCTCAATTGCTTCGGCCAAGAGCGTGGTTCGCAGCACTGGGATGCCTGCCCCCATCATTTGGGCCTTCTGGCAGTCTTATATTCCCAAAAAATGATCCTTTCTGATATGGAGAGCATTTTACAAAAATCTCCCCACTGACGATGCTTTCAATATTATTGGCTTTAGTTTGGCTTCTGCGTGTCTTTGCTGCACGGGAAGGCAGTCTGAAACGGTGGACCATATTTTGCTGTCCGGAGACTTACCTGCAAGGGTATGGACCACCCTCTCTCATCGTTGTAGGCAGAACCAGGACGGTGGGTGCTTCAACGATCTTCTTACCACTTGGAGTAACGTCTCTCACGGCCACCAGATCGTTGCAGTTGGCACCACGTAGATCATCTGGAAGAACCGCAACAAATACAGATATGACGGCCACCAATATTCGTCCAACCAACTTATTCGAACACTACCAAAATATCTCGATTTAGCGACGGCCAGATCTATCGCCCATCCGTCGCCAATTTGTATTAGCGACCGATCACTGAAGGATCTTGGTCAAAATAATCCGTCGGCAATCAGCTCATCGCTAATAATGATCCGTCGCTAAGTAGTCGTCAAGCGATGGAATAGTGATGGCTTTTCGTCGTCACAATACGATGCATTAGCGACGACTTTCTGATGGTCTTTCGTCGATTTCAAGTATTAAATACTGAACTGTGTAGAAGCTAGCGACGGTAATTCGTCGGTAAACTATCGTAACAGCGTATCAGAGGGTATCGTTCCGTCGCTATTCCGTCGAATGCCGTCGCTAACAAAGGACGGATTAGCGACGGAATGCAGATCGATAATCCGTCGACCATGTTCTGGAAATGCGTGGCATTTCCAGAACCAAGGCGACGGACAAGTCGTCGCTCCTCCGTCGCTCATCCGTCGATGAAGCGACGGACTAGTGACGGATAATCCGTCACCATTGTTCTGGAAATGTCATGCATTTCCAGAACCTTGGCGACGGATGTTCCTTCGCTATTCCGTCGAACTATGTATTTCCAGAACCCTGGCGACGGATTTTCCGACGTAAATTCGTCGACCATCCGTCGCTAACTGGAAACAGTTTCAAATCTCCAGGTAGAGACGGATATTCCGTTGAAAGGTAGTCGGAAACTGGAAACATCCGTCGCTAAGCGGTCACTAGTCCGTCGCTAACTAAGTTTTTTTTTGAAAAAAATGCAGAGCTTTCCCTGTTCAGCATAAACCAAACCAATATATAACACACACCAATTATCCAACAATCACATACACCAAATATATAATGCACACCAATTATCCAACCAATCACATAGACCAAATATATAGTGCACATCAATATAAAATTATCACAAATATTCTGAAATCATAATCTAATATCCGTCGCCAATAATTCAAAATTCCTACAAATATTCTAAATTTTCTTAATTACAATACATTAAGGAGGAGGAGGAGTTCGATTGCCCGGTGGTGGTAATCCCTGCTGTGACCGACGAATATACTGCTCTACTAGGTATGGCGACAAGTTGTCGTAGACACTGCTCGGAAGTCGGCGTAGCTGCTCTGGCGACATGAGATCAAGGAGTGTCGTCACAGTCAGAGGCGGCACCAGAGGGGCAGCAGGGTTGAAAAAAGATGACGGACGGAAGAAGGACCGGGAGTAGCAGTCGACGGACCGGCACCAGTAGAAGACGGACCGACACCAGCAGCAGACGGACCGGCAGCAGCAGACGGAGGCGGAAAGTACGTGGCAATTTGCTCCCGTAAGGACGAAACCGCCTCGTGCAGCTGCGTACGCTGCGACCTAACATCATCGTCTGCCAGGGCCGCGAAAGGAGGCGGTGTCGGTGGAAATCTCTACGTCGCCATGTGCAACGGCCCTAGGGAGCCGACTCCGTACATGTGCGCTTTCTTAAAGCCGCCGACGGTATCTACGAACAAGTCGTTGCGAGCGGCCAAAGAAGAGGGCGTTCGGGTGGGTGTCGCTTCACCGATATCCTCGGTCTCAGTTAACTGAGCCCGACTAAGGGCCACACGATACGCAGCCTATCAAATGAATGTGTTTTTATTATAAGATTTATCGAAGTTGTAATCTAAATCCTATGTTTCATTAAGCTAAGTGTGAATCCTAAGTTTACCTAAGTTATAGTCCGAATACTTTTAATTATAACGTGAATCTCATAAACATAAGTACTTACATCAGTCTCCTTTGCCCTCTCGTCGACGAAGCTCCCGTCCTTCTGTCTCTTGTGCGTATGCTGGAAGACGTCGTGCATGGTGATCGATTCTGGTGCCCTTTTCTCCTTTACCGCTCGTTGGGTCTGCATACGAAATTCTCGTAGAACTTAATTAACTCCGTATATTAATAATACCTAATTCGATAGTGAAATGAATTTATGGTATCTCACCAGATCTGCAAGCGTCGCTGCGTGGGGCCTGGATCCCCCCGTATGAAGCCCCGCGGCCCGTCGGTTCGCCTTCGCCTTCTCCGATTTCTACTTGTACGCAGGAGTATTCATCATATCTAGGATGTCCTCATAATAGTCTTACCGGATCCAATTCGGCCTCGTCTGTCCCATTTTTATGTCATGAATCATATCCTGTATCTTCTTCGAGGCAGCGCTTTTGTAGGTCCTGCGGATCGTATCCTCGCGATGGGGGGCCACCAGTACGTCGTCTAACATACAAATTCAATTATCACGTAATTTAAAAATGGTTGATTAAAGAGTAACTAATAATTAACTAGAAGATATAGATATATACCCTCAACTCGTCGAGCCAGACGTACTTCAAGTTTGGGGGCACCGACAAAAAGTTGAGGTAGGGACCATGAAAGTTAGCCCTGATAATTTCTCCAAGAGCCCTGGCAACATTAAACGAAAAAAACCTACAAAGAAGAAATGACTGGATTATTAACTTGAATAAATGAAAGAAATTTAATAAATTATCTTAAATTAACTTACGAGGTCCCTGCGGGCCATAGCTCTCGTCGGAACTCGCCTCTCGGCCACTCTGGTGCCGTCGGAGGATCCGCGGGTCCGTGCATGTACTCTCCAGTAACCGGATGGAACCGAGTATGGGGTACTCTGGGGCCCACTGTGCAGTAACTGGGGGATCCACTGGTGGATCCGCTGGTGGGTCCGCTGGTGGGTCCGATAGCGGAATGGATCCGCTAGCAGATCCAGACTCATGCCTCGATGAAGTAGTCGATCGACGGCGGGATGCGTCTGTGCCCGGGGTACTCTCCGGGTCGGGCTCGCTAGATGGGGTCACATCCCGGAAAGATTTAATGCGACCACGACCACCAACACCACTACGACCACGACCACCGCCAACACCAGCACCACGACCACCACCAGCACCACGACCACGGCCAGCCATCATGACCAATAAATAGAACATATAAACATAATTGACAATATAAAAGTATAAATGAATATAAAATTCTAAACTAAAATTTACATACCACCAGTAGGGAGACGAGTGCCGCCACGACGAAAAAGACTAGGAGTGCCATCTACAATAAGTAAATAATCGAACGAAAAAAATATTAATTAACGTAATTGCTTTTATGAGGTCAAACTTAATTCACGTAGTTGGAAGTGTTTTTAATATACAACAATATTTAACCTAATCATCGTCTTCGTTCTCATCATCGGCCTCGTCTTCATCATCATCCTCCTCCTCATCCTCATCCTCATCCTTATCTTCATCGTCGATTTCATCTGTATCCTCATCCCCATCAAATTCGTCTTCTTCTTCTTCTGCCTCAATATTTGGGACAAGACGCCTCTTTCTCCCCTGGTTGACAGCTAAGTCTTGTGTATCAACCTCCTCCTCCCCTCTATTTTCCTCAACAATATCTTCAACATCCATTGTATCTGAGTGTTGTCCCAAGTATTAGGACTTTTCGATCTGGTCCTCTTGGTATGCTGGGTCTCCAACGTTGAATGTATTTCTAGATTTAATCTTGCATACTGCCCACCAGTCAAATCGATCTCTACAATGACTTGGGTAGCTTGTATAGTAGACTTGAACAGCCTGATTTGCTATCGCAAATGTATCGGACCCTCTATACCTCCTGCGATGATTTATATCGACAAATCCAAATTGTTTATCGATTCTCCAACCGATATTTGGTGTCGTATCGAACCACTCACATTTGAACATCACAATATGCATATCATATAGGCCAGTATATTGTAAATCTACAATATCCCGAAGCACTCCATAATAGTCAAAGTCCGGTTCGTCGTCATAGATGGTGCCTCTTATGCAAACACCGGAATCCTTGGTACTGATGCCGTCATTGATAAATTCGACATTTATAGCATTCTGAGTTGCCTTAAACCTGAAGCCATTAACGACATAGCCTGGCCAAGTCTTTGTTTGCCTCTTCGGTCCCAATGCCAGATAACGAACACTCTCATTAGTGAGTGTTATTTCAGGCAATAAAACCTGTAAATAAATATTTATAATTTAAATATTTTAGATTATATATTTCTAATCTCAATTACTTACGTATTTTATAAGAATATATAAAATCAACCTCAATTATAATCTCAGTTACTTACGTATTTGCGAAACCATGACGGAAATGTACAATCAACCTCTCTTTGAAGTCCCTCATCGGTAATATCGGGTGTCCTCATTTTGACTTCATCTCTAAATACACTATTAGAGAAAATAAGAATATATAAGTGTAGTCACTTACTTCATCAAATTCGAGATTATAATTAACGAGTACAAGTGTACTGACTTACTTCTCCAAATCTCTCACTTCTTGTATGTCACAGTTTAACAAGACATATCGGTGAGCGGCATCATACTCGTCGTCAGTCAACCACAATTTTTTACTATCCCTAACAGGCTTGACCCTTACATTGAATATACCTCCATCCTCAACGTCCTCGTCATTCCTTTGAGGTCTATTTTGATTTGCCTTAACATGAGTATCGAAATAAATGGAGCAGAAGTTTGACACCTCTTCGATAAGATATGCTTCGCATATCGAAGCCTCTATATGAGCCTTGTTGCCAACTTTCTTCTTTAGATGGCGTAGGTATATAGAAAGACAAATTATCTTGAGAATTAAGAATAAATTTTAAAACCTACTAAAATTTAACTTAAATTATATCAATTTTTATGTACCTTTCAAATGGGTACATCCATCGGTAATGAACAGATGCACCGATACGGGCTTCGTATGCTAGATGAATCGGTAGATGCTCCATGCTATCGAAGAAGCCAGGAGGAAATATTTTCGCCAACTTACAAATTGTTAAGATAATCTTCTCCTCAAGTTCAACCATGTGTTGCACAGTCAACTTAGTTGAACAAATATCCCTAAAGAATATAGATAGTTCGGCCAACGGAACCCATACAACAGAAGGCAACAACTCTTTCAAAGCAATGGACAGTAATCTTTCCATAAATATGTGGCAGTCATGACACTTCATTCCCGTTAGCTTGCGTTCATTGAGATCAACGCATCTAGACAAATTCGACACATAGCTGTCGGAAAATCTTAAAGTAGATACCCACTTGCAGATTATTAATCTATCTTCCTTGCTCAATGTATATAGTGCTATCGGCTTAGTTATTTGTCTACCAGCTCCCCTTTGTATCAAGTTCAGATAAGGATGCTTGCATATCTCGGCAATGTCTTGTCTTGCTTTTGGATTGTCCTTCGTCTTTCCTTTAATATCCATGACGGTATTGAAGACATTATCGAACACATTCTTTTCGATATGCATAACATCAAGATTATGCCTTATAAGATTATCTTTTCAATAAGGCAAGTCCCAGAAGATACTCCGTTTGGTCCAGTTATGGGTTTGTCCAAACCCATCGACACGATTGTTCGATGGATCTTCCATTACAGTGGGCAAGTCCTTTACAACTTCCCAAATATTGTATCCCGACAATCTGGCAGGCGGATGAGAAAATTCTTGTTTTTCAGCTTTGAACGCGTCCTTGTTCTTTCTCAAAGGATGACTCGCGGCCAGAAATTGACGATGACAATCAAAGAAAGAAGTTTTTCCTTCATGCTTAAGGCGAAACGCCTTACTATTTTGCATGCATATCGGACAAGACATGGTGCCGTGAGTACTCTATCCCGACAGCATACCGTATGCGGGAAAATCATTGATTGTCCACATCAGTGAAGCTCTCATCTGAAAGTTCTATTTCTTGGAAAAATCATAGGTCGCGACGCCGATCTCCCACAGCTGTTTCAGCTCATCCACCAACGGCTGTAAATATATATCGATATTCTTCGTCGAATTTTTGGGACCCGGTATGATAGCTGTCAAGAACATATAAGGAGTCTTCATACACATCCATGGTGGCAGATTATAAGGGGTCAGAATGACCGACCAGCAGGAGTATTAAGATCCCGACTGCCCGAAAAGGGCGAAGCCGTCAAAACATAGTCCCATGCGTACATTTCTAGGCTCTGCAGCAAAAGCTGTATAGTAAGACAAACTAAACAGAATTAGTATATAATCATGTAACTGGTGGATCCGCTGGTATATAGGCCGGATGTACTTAGTATCGACCGCATCAGATTAGTATCGGTCTATAGGTTTGTTATAGGCCGTATCAAATTGGTATTGGCCTTAGCGAATTGGTATCGTCCTATCCGATATGTATCGGTCGTATAGCTAGGATTCGTACAGGCCTTATCGATTCGGTATCGGCTATATCCGATAGGTATTGGCCATATCCGATAGGTATCGGCCGTAGCGACGATATGTATCGGCCGTATCAGATTAGCATGGTGGAAGGTTTAGTAACAACTGTACTTAGATTTTTCTCTTCTCGAGCTAGAATACCATTGCAAGAGAGTCACGAGAGAGTAAAAAAATCTCCTACATATTGATGTTTACGATAGTGATTGGCCAATTACAGTAACACAAATGCTGCATTTTCCATCAGAGAAAGAGAGATTGAAAGCAATAACATATAGAGTTGTATTTCGGGAGAAGAACTCGGACAAACTCTTTGTGAACAAACAAATTCGGAAAGAGAAGACGACTACGGCTCCTCAGAATGACAAGACATATGGTGATTCAAAAAAACAAAGGAAAAGCCATCTCAAGATAATTCAACCAGGGTGGTTCAAGAGCAACAACTTGCAGGGTATATTAATGAAAGGCCTCCTAATATCAATGAAGAGGAGACTGGCCAAAGAGAAGTATTTCACATTGATGCTCACACGAGTAATAAAGAAATCCCTGCTGAAGTGCAGGCTAAGGAACCCCTCATGTCGGATGGTGAACTAGAGAACTTTGTTCATTGCGAGGTGTTCGCTATAATTAATAAGGTATCGGAAGACGTTAATGACTGCAGCTCTGATTCATCTATTGGATGGCTGTATACAGATGGGACTCCAGGGTTAGATATTCTGCATGAGAAGAGAGATGGTGTTGTGACAGAGATGAATCACACTGATCAGGAGGAGGATGACCGACAACAAGAGACCAGTCTGGTTGGTGTTCGTGAACATCGGCCTACTTCCTGGGCGGACGAAGTAGAAGACGGTGAAGTTCGGGATTGTGACGTCCCAGGCCCTAGCAAAAAGAGAGCACCCATACGAAAGATGACGAAGCAATCTCTCCCAAACTCGACGACATATATGGTAACCAGTGCGTCGTCACAAAAGGCAAAGTGCTTGTGGAGAGGCAATCTATCCCTCATGTTTAATTTACTTATGTGGAATGTGCGAGGAATCGTACAATCATCTACAGTGAAATATACTAAAACTCTCTGTAGAACTCACAAGGTTCTTTTTCTTGTCCTCATTGTGCCTAAAGTGGACAAACACAAGTTACTCTCCTTTCAACTCAAACTTGGGTTCCACTCTTCTCTGTCTAATTCTAAGGGTAACATTTGGATTCTGGCTTAGGATCCTATCTCTCTTTCGCTCATGGATGATGACATTCAAGCCTTAACTGTCTGCATGGAATGTCCACTATCGTCTTCCCCAGTTATGTTTTCATTTATACATGGGAGCAACATTAAGGAGGAACATAGGCATCTTTGGGACCATCTCCTGACACTGCAATCATCCTTTCAATTGCTTTGGGCTGCGGGAGGTGACTTTAATGTAGTGTTAAGAGCGGAGGATAAAACTGGGGGTCTTTCTCCTGTCCATGCTGCGATGTTGGACTTCCAAAATTTTCGTACAACAGCGGGGTTGCATGAAGTCCCTTTCTCAGGTAACATATTTACTTGGTATAACAATCAAACTGGGCATTCTCGACAGGGTTCCAGATTAGATCGTATCCTATTGGATGATCGATGGCTCCATATGGCTCCGCTCATGCACACTACCCACCTAAACCGAACAGAATCGGATCATGCACCTTTGATGGTGGAGTTTAAGATGTTGGCTTCGTTGAGATGCAAGCCTTTCCGCTTCTTCTCATTTTGGACGAATCACTTATCCTTCCAACAGGTAATCGAATCATCTTGGCATTCTGTGACTCACATCAATGCCCTTATTCGATTTGGACTTAAGCTTACTGCTACAAGAAGGGCTCTATCTCAATAGAGCCATAGCAAGTATGGAGGCATTTTTCAGGAGGTTAAAATTGCTGAAGACAATGTACTTAAGGCTGAAGCGACCTATGATGCGGTAGTTTCACCAGAAAATTGTGCACTTCTTAAGGAGGCTCAAGCTCATTTGAAACAACGTGTGCGACTTGAAGAGTACTAGAAACAGAAGGCTCGATGGAAATAGGATTTGCAAGTGGATCGCAACATGTCCTATTTTTATGATTGTGTGTCTAACAAGAAAAGGAAACTATACGTCCATGCTATCCAAGATACGGATGGCAATCGAATAACAGACAAGGAGGAAATTAAGCAAGCGGCCAACATATTTTTTGCTAACCAATTTACTTCTAAACAAGTTATACAGGATACGAACTTTCTGGAGGCGATCCCTTTTATTTTAACTGAGGAAGATAACTTGTTTCTGACAGCTAAACCTACTAAGGAGGAGTTGTTGTCACTACCACATTTCTAGTGTGAGGATATTTTTGTCATTTTTGGGGTAAATAAAATTTATTAGTATTAATTAGAAATTATGGGAATTTTTAGAAATTATTTTGGATTTATTTGGACTAGTTTGATTTTTGGCCAGTTTTGACTCATGTAGACCAACCTAGGAACTAACCATGGTTAGTTGGGCTTGGTTAGGTCAAGTGACCCTAGTCTAACCTAGTGTGACTCAAGTTAGTGGTTAGTGATTCATAGAACTAGAATTAGAAATTTAGAAATCATTTGATTTGGTGAATGGCTTGTGGTTTCACAAGTCATTATGTGACTTAGCTAGATTGGACTCAAACCTAGCTCAACCCTAACCCAAAGCCAAGTGGTCAGCCATCCCTAGCTGAACCTAGGGATTCCCCCCTATTTAATCCCTCCTAGTTTTTAGGGCTAGCCTCTTTTAGGGTTCTAGTAAATTTCTAAGGAAGAAGGTGAGTTACATCTTTCAAAAATCATAAGAAATCCAATTTAATTCTTTTTTCCTTCAAACAAATTCCATTAGAACCTAAATTCCTTCCTCTTGCTGCTGGAATTAATTGTTGTGCAGGAAGAAACAATTTGGACACTTTGTTGCTTGAGGAGCTCATTGCTTTTGGAGGCTTTTTCCACCCTTTGTGAATCAATAGGTAAATCTCTCAATAGTCCATTAAAATTCTGTCCAAATCCATTTTAGGAAGGCCCTAGCCCTACCCCTACTGTAGGATAGCTTAAACCTAGGATTTGGATTCGTTTCGTGTCCGTATTGGACACGTATCAGCCTAGTATTCTAGGTGTTCGACCAAATGCCTCTGAGGATTCGATTTTGTTATTTTTAAATTCTGTTTGAATGGGTTTGTAGATCTAGGTGTGCTTTTTAATTTTCATGAAGGGACCTTGGTGTTTTTGTGTCCGTGTCGGGTGCAAAATGGATTGGACACGGTCGCGTGCACTGGGCTCGGGGCTGTCACCTTCCCCTGCTACCCGAGCCCAATAACTCACTGGCTAGGACACGAGGACACATGATTTTCTCTGGACACCTTGGGGCAGTGTCTGTCATGACACTCCCCAAGTGGCATGATAGTTAGTGTCGTGTCGGACACGCACGATCATGTGCACGGGGCTTTGCCTAGGTTCGATTCTGTATTTTTGCACGTCTGATACGTGTGTGCCATTCTTGACACAGGACACGTTGACCCAAACCAGGGTGACACAGACCTAGAGGGACTCTAGGCGAACCACCCTGCAAAGGGACTCGACCCAATTCGTGTCGTGTCGTGTGCACGACACGCGTGCACACGTGCACGAGGATTGGGTCCTGATACTTTCCTGTGTGAATGTTTCTGTTGATTAAAGTTCTGATTAATGCTTAAATTGATGTTTAAATAAGTTAATTAGATTCTAAACATTTTGATTAATCTCTGTTATGATAGGATTTGCAATTTGTTAGGATGTTAAGGAGTTGTGGTTTCGAATTTGCAATGTGGTTTGTGAAATCCTGATACACATGTGACACAACACTTGTTCTTCACTGTTAAACCATTTATTCCATTCAATCTGTGTTTTTATTACTGTCTCATGATTTCCACAGGTTAATGGCATGTGTTAAAATAATTTACCTGTTGAAACGTGTGTGGGATTGTATAGTTTGGTTTGAGTTCATGTGGGAGTTCAGTGCATTGACTGTTCAAGTAAACTATAGTGTTAATTTCATTCCAGTTATGATATCCCCTGTCACTTTAAGTTCTTAAATTCCTGAAATGTTAAGTCTGTGGTTAAAGAGGATGGGTTTGGGATTTATCATTCCAGTTAATAGGTTGGTTAATCCATTCACCACAGCATTTGTTTCCCTAATACAAAATCTGAGTTTTGGGTTTAAACTGAAAACTGATTTGGTATTGAATTGATATATATATATGTGGACTGTAAATGGGTTAAGGGTTCACATTATGATTTTGAGTTAAATATTACATATTCATCAATGAACTGCCCTTTCTTCATTCCTTCCTGTTCTTCAAATATATGTATGCATTGCTGTTGGACTGTTCATAAGTCTGTATATGTAAAACCTGTTTATAGTTGTAGTTAACTGTCTTTGTTTAATCAAATCTGAGAACAAGAGAGTAAATTGTATATTGGGATTGATACATGACTGTTTTCCTGCACTTGAGCACACCTCACTGTTTCCTGCATACATGAACACACACATTCTCTTTTTCCACACACATAGGCACACTGTTTTGTTCCCTTTTTATCACCAATGTTTTCCTGCACTTAATACACTATCCACACACATAATTCTTCATACACACACACAAGCCTATTTGTTTTCCTGCTGAACACTTCCACATTGTTTCCTGCACACTTGATTCCCTGTACACTGTTTCCTGCACATTAAATTAGTTCATATGCACACACTGTTATGGAAATTCCTGAGCACACATGCCACCCCCTCTCTTATTACACATGTATGTGTATAATGTATATGAATTTCCATATATGAATATATATATATATATATATATATATATATATATATATATATATATATAAATATATATATATATATATATATATAATGTAAAGTATGTAGATTAGGCTTATGTATATCTATGTAAAGTGTGATGCCTAATGTATGTATCTAATATATATAGATATCTTTACCTTCCTTGATTAGCTATGTGGTAGATTTCTCTAGCCTAGTGGTGTGTATTTTGTGGTGTCATGAATGGGTGTATAGTGAAATGTGATTGTTAAGATTTTCTAGATTAGCTAAGGCTTGTGATGACTAGTGTAGGCTTACTTAGCTTTGTTAGGCATAGTGCTAACTAGTATAGATTGGAATAGCCTAGTTAGACTTAACTAGACTTGGTTGACCTAGTTTGACTCTAGGGTTGACCAGAGTTGACCAAGAGTTGACTTTGGTCTAGATTGACTTAGAATCATATAGAATGCATAGTAGGACTCCATTTTGATATTATGGACTTTTTGTGACATGTGCTGTTCTGATTAGGAGCCAGACACCACTCCTTGGACAGTACGTTTCATACCGGACACTCAGTTACAGGCGAGTACATTCTCTGATCATTTTATATCCTGCTTAGAATTATTACCTGCAGTAGATTACTTTACTTGTACTGTCATGTTGGTCACACGGATTGGTACTATATGGATCTCTACATGCGAT
This sequence comes from Iris pallida, assembly GCA_029216955.1. Lineage (NCBI taxonomy): Eukaryota > Viridiplantae > Streptophyta > Magnoliopsida > Asparagales > Iridaceae > Iris > Iris pallida. Next base: position 3,952,638 of record JANAVB010023996.1, on the reverse strand, counting down.
GTTATCTCCCTCGGGAGCATCGGGTACATTGTGCTTGTGCGTTTCACTTACATCGTGTACTCCTGTGCTTTCATTACATGTGCACTCCTGTGAATCTTGTACTCTTATGTTCACGGAGCCCCCATGTATACTATCATGTGCACCCTATATGGGCCCCCATGTGATATCTTGTGCAATAACATAACCTGTATAGATCCTTGTGTATTGATTGGGGTACGGGGGAGTAGAATTGGGCATGTGAATAATACACCAGTAGTTTCTTATCAGAATCTCATCCTTAGTGTCTTATCAGAATCTCCTATGCCATTTACATGTCCATATTGTACTCTGACTCACTAGTCACTGCTAGTTCTCTATGTATAGTAGATATTTATATTACAGTTCTTTTCCTGTTTACATACCGCATTTCTTTCAGTACTTGTATCTTACTTTACTGTATGTTTATATTTTCTAACCTGCTATGAATTGTTGAGATGTACTGTGCTCGCTCCTGTCCTGACTGGACCTGTTGAAATATTACAGAGGACGAGGAGGAGGCTTGCCTGGACACCTATTACGGGGCAGCCCTTGATGACATCTGTGAGCTGGACCCTCTGGAGGATCCAGCAGTAGCTGAGGACCTTCCCCCGACTGTTTAGACTAGTTTAGATAGTTTATTATCTTTTGTAGTCTGGAGACTTGTTTAGTTAGACTCTTTTGGATTCAGTTGTATATATTCTTTTATCTGAGACCTTGTATTGTGGATTACTGGGATTATCTTAGACTGCTATTATCTATTCAGTTCTTTGAGTTCTATTTCATATCGTGCTATCTCTTCCTTAGCTGTGATTGAGTTATTATTACTATGATACCCCGTTCGGGGAATATAAACTGTTTAGATATAAACTGTTAGATGTTGTGACCTAGGACAGCGTTCTACTGCCGACACTGCGGCGTAGGCTGGACGTATTCACGTCTCGTGCCCTTACTCTAGGGTGCGGGTCGTGACACGTTTTTAGTGGTGGCCCATGCAGGTCTAGACTAGAAGTGTAGTGGTACTCGAACTAGAGTATCACTGCAGCCTGCTATAGGATATAGGACATTAATTTTAAGATACTCAATCACTTTAGGAAAATTTCTTTTATTGCCATCTAAATCCTTTTGTCTGCTGATCCTTTGAATTATAATTGTCCGCCTTTGTTATGTCGCTTCTTTCTCAGAAATTGATACTCTTGTTTGTCTATCTTCAGGATGGTAGAGACTCGTTCACAGCGTGTCGTCCATGAGGATGCTATAGAGGGGACTGCTACCTCTCAGCCAGCACGGCGAGGCCAGGGGACTGCAGCTCTTGCCACCTCAGCTCGTGTTGAGACTTCGGCAGCCGTAGCAGGGGATATGCATCCACCGACTGGGAGACAGGATCCGGTCTATCCAGAGGATCCTTTCCAGCCACCACCGCCTCCAGGACATATGGACGCAGCTCAGATGTTCGCATATTTTCAGCAGTTCATGGACCGACAGCAGGCTCGGCAGGACCGAGGCATAGAGTTGGCTGTCACGACAGCTGCAGCTCGACCCGTGGTACAGCAGCAGAGGACACCAGGGATCGAGCAGTTTCATAAGATGAGCCCCAGAGACTTCATGGGGACAGAGGGGATCCTATATGCCGACGAGTGGATCGAGCATATGGAGGAGATCTTCCGCTTGGCCAGGATTCCGGCAGACCATCAGATCGAGGCGGCAGCTAGCCGGATGCGAGATCTTGCTCGCACCTGGTATCAGTCGGACCCCAGGGTGGGGGTACCAGGACAGACTTGGGAGCAGTTCCGGGGCTTCTTCAAGAAGAAGTTCTTTCCAGATTCAGCAGTCAGAGCCTTGGAGACCCAGTTTGAGAGCTTGGTCCAGGGGAGCCTCTCAGTTGAGGAGTATACGGGAGAGTTTGGCCGTCTCGACAGGTTTGTTGAGGGTCTGAGCGAGACGGCGAAGGCCCAGAGGTTCCGGAAGGGTCTGGTCAAGGAGGTCAAGTCCCTGACCAAGGGGAACCGAGATGCTACATTTGAGGAGATTCTGACGGGGGCCCTGTTAGCTGAGGATGATCTTGAGCTTAGGCTTAAGAGAGGGAGAGACCCAGTTGGGGGCAGTAGCAGCAGCGGAGGCCAGGCCAAGAGGCCTCATTTTCAGCACCAGCAGCCCAGGCAGTTTCAGCCGCAGCCGATTCAGCAGAGGCCGGCTCATCAGCAGCAGTTCCAGCATCAGGCACCCAGGCAGACAGTCAGTTGCGCCTTCTGCAAGAAGCCAGGGCATGGATGGAATGAGTGCAGAAAGAGGCTCGGGAAGTGCCTTCTTTGCGGAGCAGCAGATCACCAGATGAGGGAGTGCCGCATAGCACGAGCAGCTCCGGGAGGTGGAGCCAGAGCTCCAGTGGGCCAGCAGCGGGGACCAGCCCTGCCGACGCAGCAGCAGAGGTTTGTCCAGTACCAGCAGCAGGCCAGGGGAGGCCAGCAGGGGCGAGCTTTCGCCATGGCAGCTGGAGATGCAAAGGTGACTGGAGAGCTGATTGCAGGTTCGATTCTTCTCGACTCCAGTCCAGCTTTTGCATTGTTTGATTCGGGTGCATCGCATAGCTTCATTTCAGTATCTTTTACGATTAGACACGGTTTCATAGCTGAATCGTTGCCTAGGACTTACAAGATCACGACCGAGGGTGGTATTATCCTCGTGAGTGATGTTTGTAAGGGTCGGAGAGTAGTTTTGGAAGGCCGTGAGTTGGAGGTGAGCCTGCTCGTAATGCCATTGCCGAACTACGATATAGTACTAGGCATGGATTGGTTGAGCAGGCACCACGCTAGCATCGATTGCAGAGGGGGTAGAGTTCTATTCAGAGTGCCAGGGGAGCCAGAGTTCGAGTACTCCAGACGTCAGGCAGAACAGAGCAGCGGAGTCTTCTGTGGAGTCTCGGTCGAGGAGCAGACGATTCCACACCCCTTGATAGCAGAGTACATAGATATTTTTCGAGAGGAGTTGCCGGGAATGCCACCAGACAGAGACATAAGTTCTCGATAGACTTGGTTCCAGGAGCGGAACCCATTTCTCAGCATGTCTATCGGGTGAACAACAGCGAGCTGGTGGAACTGAAGAAGCAGGTGGATGAGCTACAGGACAAGGGCTTCATCCGCTCGAGTTCGTCGCCATGGGGTGCACCAGTGTTGTTCGTGCCGAAGAAGGATGGGTCAGTACGCATGTGTATTGACTATAGGATACTCAACAACCTCACGATCAAGAACAAATACCCACTGTCGCGGATCGACGATCTATTTGACCAGTTGAGCGGAGCTCGGATATTCTCCAAGATTGATCTGAGGTCGGGATATCACCAGGTGAAGGTGAAGGGGGAGGATATTCCCAAGACCGCTTTCAGGACGCGGTATGGACAGTTCGAGTTTTTGGTTATGCCGTTTGGGCTAACCAATGCACCCGCTGTGTTTATGAACCTTATGAACAAGGTGTTCCATCAGTATCTGGATCAGTTTGTAGTAGTGTTTATTGATGATATCTTCATATATTCCAAGACTGAGGAAGAGCACGAGGAGCATTTGAGGATAGTGCTGGAGGTTCTCAGAAAGGAGCAGCTTTATGGAAAACTCTCCAAGTGTGAGTTTTTCTTGGACCAGGTGGACTTCTTGGGGCACGTGGTGACTGGAGATGGTATCTCAGTTGACCCCAAGAAGATTGTAGCAGTTGAGGCATGGGCAGCGCCGACTTCAGTTGCAGAGATCAGGAGCTTCCTAGGGCTGGCAGGATATTACCAGAGATTGTGCAGGATTTCTCCCGGGTTGCAGAGCCGTTGACACGGTTGACCCGGAAGGATGCTGAGTATGTTTGGTCAGAGGAGTGTCAGGCGGCTTTCGATGAGTTGAAGAAGCGGCTTACGACAGCTCCGATTCTGACGTTGCCTTCAGGATCAGGTGGATTCACTATTTATAGTGATGCTTCAGGGAAGGGGCTGGGTTGTGTGTTGCAGCAGCACGGGAAGGTAATTGCCTATGCTTCCAGGCAGTTACGTCCCCATGAGAAGAATTACCCTACCTACGACCTGGAGCTGGCAGCAGTGATTTTTGCTTTGAAGCTGTGGAAGTATTATCTGTATGGTGAGCGGGTGGAGATCTTCACAGATCACAAGAGCCTTAGGTATGTGTTCACTCAGAAGGAGTTGAACATGAGGCAGCGCAGATAGCTGGAGTTGATGAAGGATTTTGACATCCTACTTCAGTACCACCCAGGAAAGGCCAACGTGGTTGCCGATGCTTTGAGTAGGTATCCGACGGCCATGTGTTTGACCATGGATCGGCATTTGCTTGCCGACTTGGAGAGCCTTGGGATTGAGGTGATCGTGCCGGGAGTACAGATACAGCTATGGGGGATGCAGATTCAGTCAGACTTGATGGATAAGATCAAGGCGGCTCAGTTTCAGGATGTGGCTTTTCAGAGTATCAGAGAGCAGGTCAGTATGGGAGTGGGGGATCCTGAGTTCTCACTTGCAGAGGATGGTGCCCTGAGGCACGGTGCCAGGCTATGTGTGCCTAGCGGGGAGCTCAGAGAGCAGATTTTGCAGGAGGCCCACAGATCCCAGTACTCTATACACCCGGGTGCCAACAAGATGTACCGAGATCTGCAGGAGCATATATGGTGGTTAGGAATGAAGCGGGAGGTGTCCCACTTCGTAGCGAGGTGCTTGGTCTGTCAGCAGGTCAAGACGGAGAGACAGAGGCCCGGTAGATTGTTGCAGCCGCTGCCCATTCCCGAGTGGAAATAGGAGCATATCACGATGGACTTCGTATCAGGATTGCCGCGTACTCTAGGAGGGAAAGACGCGATTTGGGTCATCGTGGACAGGTTGACCAAATCGGCCCACTTCTTGCCATTCAAGGTGGGTACGTCTACAGAGAGGCTGGCGGAGATGTATATGCGGCAGATAGTCAGGATCCACGGAGTTCCGGTCAGCATCGTCTTAGATCGGGATAGCCATTTTACTTCCCATTTTTGGAGGAGTCTGCAGACCAGCTTGGGCACTCAGCTCAAGTTTAGTACTGCATACCACCCCCAGACGGACGGACAGTCAGAACGAACTATTCAGACTCTCGAGGATATGCTGCGGACGTGCGTCCTGGACTTTGGAGGTTCCTGGAAGGATCATCTTCATTTGGTGGAGTTTGCCTATAACAATAGTTTCCAGGCCAGCATCGAGATGTCACCTTTCGAGGCTCTGTACGGGCGTAGGTGCCGTACACCCTTATCCTGGGATGATGTTGGTGAGCGAGCTTTGCTGGGGCCAAAGATGATTGTGGATGCGGCCGAGAAGGTGAAGCTTATCAAGGACAGACTTCGCATGGCGCAGGACAGACATCGGTACTGGGCCGATAGCCACCGGAGACCCTTGGAGTTTGAGGTACAGATTAGAGTAGGATTAGATTTAGGTTGTTGTTTGTGATTTTGACCATGTTTGTTATTTATTTTAATTGAGACCTTGCTTGTGATTAGGTCGGAGACCAGGTTTTCTTGAGGATATCTCCGACTCGTGGTACGATACGTTTTGGTGGAGGCGGAAAGCTTAGCCCGCGCTTCATCGGCCCTTTCGTTATCAGCGGGAGAGTCGGTGACGTGGCTTACAGGCTAGACTTGCCGCCTGCACTTGTGGGGGTCCACAACGTATTCCATGTATCACAGTTGAGACGGTACGTGGCTGATCCTAGCCATGTGCTCGATCATTCGGAGATTGAGGTGGGTCCTTCTCTCAGCTATCCAGAGCAGCCTATGGAGATTCTGGATCGACGGGAGAAGGTTCTGAGGAACCAGGTGATACCCTTGGTACGCGTCGCATGGAGGCATCATTCTCCAGGAGAGTCTACCTGGGAGCGGGAGGATGAGATGCGCGAGCGGTACCCTTATCTTTTTGGACCTTGAGGTATACTTTCTATCCTTCTCATAAGTTGCGTTTCGCCTTTCAATTTCGAGGACGAAATTCTTTTAAGGAGGGTAGATTTGTCACTACCACATTTTAGTGTAAGGGTATTTTTGTTATTTTTGGGGTAAATAAAATTTATTAGTGTTAATTAGAAATTATGGGAATTTTTAGAAATTATTTTGGATTTATTTGGACTAGTTTGATTTTTGGCCAGTTTTGACTCATGTAGACCAACCTAGGAACTAACCATGGTTAGTTGGGCTTGGTTAGGTCAAGTGACCCTAGTCTAACCTAGTGTGACTCAAGTTAGTGGTTAGTGATTCATAGAACTAGAATTAGAAATTTAGAAATTATTTGATAATTTGGTGAATGGCTTGTGGTTTCACAAGTCATTATGTGACTTAGCTAGATTGGACTCAAACCTAGCTCAACCCTAACCCAAAGCCAAGTGGTCAGCCATCCCTAGCTGAACCTAGGGATTCCCCCCCTCTTATTTAATCCCTCCTAATTTTTAGGGCTAGCCTCTTTTAGGGTTCTAGCAAATTTCTAAGGAAGAAGGTGAGTTACATCTTTCAAAAATCATAAGAAATCCAATTTAATTCCTTTTTCCTTCAAACAAATTCCATTAGAACCTAAATTCCTTCCTCTTGCTGCTGGAATTAATTGTTGTGCAGGAAGAAACAATTTGGACACTTTGTTGCTTGAGGAGCTCATTGCTTTTGGAGGCTTTTTCTACCCTTTGTGAATCAATAGGTAAATCTCTCAATAGTCCATTAAAATTCTGTCCAAATCCATTTTAGGAAGGCCCTAGCCCTACCCCTACTGTAGGATAGCTTAAACCTAGGATTTGGATTCGTTTCGTGTCCGTATTGGACACGTATCAGCCTAGTATTCTAGGTGTTCGACCAAATGCCTCTGAGGATTCAATTTTGTTATTTTTAAATTCTGTTTGAATGGGTTTGTAGATCTAGGTGTGCTCTTTAATTTTCATGAAGGGACCTTGGTGTTTTTGTGTCCGTGTCGGGTGCAAAATGGATTGGACACGGTCGCGTGCACTGGGCTCGGGGCTGTCACCTTCCCCTGCTACCCGAGCCCAATAACTCACTGGCTAGGACACGAGGACACGTGATTTTCTCTGGACACCTTGGGGCAGTGTCTGTCATGACACCCCCCAAGTGGCATGACAGTTAGTGTCGTGTCGGACACGCACGATCATGTGCACGGGGCTTTGCCTAGGTTCGATTCTGTGTTTTTGCACGTCTGATACGTGTGTGCCATTCTTGACACAGGACACGTTGACCCAAACCAGGGTGACACAGACCTAGAGGGACTCTAGGCGAACCACCCTGCAAAGGGACTCGACCCAATTCGTGTCGTGTCGTGTGCACGACACGCGTGCACACGTGCACGAGGATTGGGTCCTGATACTTTCCTGTGTGAATGTTTCTGTTGATTAAAGTTCTGATTAATGTTTAAATTGATGTTAAAATAAGTTAATTAGATTCTAAACATTTTGATTAATCTCAGTTATGATAGGATTTGCAATTTGTTAGGATGTTAAGGAGTTGTGGTTTCGAATTTGCAATATGGTTTGTGAAATCCTGATACACATGTGACACAACACTTGTTCTTCACTATTAAACCATTTATTCCATTCAATCTGTGTTTTTATTACTGTCTCATGATTTCCACAGGTTAATGGCCTGTGATAAAATAATTTACCTGTTGAAACGTGTGTGGGATTGTATAGTTTGGTTTGAGTTCATGTGGGAGTTCAGTGCATTGACTGTTCAAGTAAACTATAGTGTTAATTTCATTCCAGTTATGATATCCCCTGTCACTTTAAGTTCTTGAATTCCTGAAATGTTAAGTCTGTGGTTAAAGAGGATGGGTTTGTGTCACGACCCGCACCCTAGAGTAAGGGTACGAGAAGTGGGTACGTCCAGCCTACGCCGCAGTGTCGGCGGTAGAACGCTGTTCTAGGTCATGGACTATAACTAACATAACATGAATACTCTCCATAAGGAGGCCAACACAGAGGTATAACTCAATCACAATCTATAGATAGAAAATGGTACGATAAAATAGATAAGGAAATCCTCAACTGAGGTACAACAGAAACTAAAAACAAGTCTCAACATCTCTACAACATACAACTCTGAAACAAAGACATAAGCTAAACATGAAAGGAAAATAGTCTAAGCTATCTACTCTATACAAGGTATCATCCTGAGCAGCTGCCTGAACCTCGCCAGGGGTCCAGGTCGCGAGTGTCATCTAGGCAAGCTCCAAGTAAGGGGGTGCAGGGTTCCTCATCATCCTCTGTAAAATTTTTAACAGGTCCAGTCAGGACGGGAGCGAGCACAAAACATCTCACGCAGTTCATATCGAGTTAGGAAATATAAAGCATGCAATAGAGTAAAGTACATGAAACGCTGAAGAAGAAGATATATGAAATGTAGTAGAGATTTTATAACAGGAAATATCTAAATATGATAAGTAAGAACTGTAAGGAACATGTGATTTTAGAGTACAATCTGGTTATGTAAACGGGCTAGGAAAATGCAATGGTAACTCCATTGTACGTGGGTGTACAATAGACATATACAATAGTTATACAATGTTGTACAATAGGATTTGAGTACATAACCAATTCTACTCCCCCTCCCCAATCAATACACAAGGATCCACTCCCGTTACGTTATCTTGCACAATAGTGTACAATGTTATACAATGGATGTACAATAATATACAATAGATGTACAATGTTATACAATGGTTGTACAATGTTATACAATAGTGTACAATGTCTATCCCTGGGACTCATGTGATACTGAGAGTACAATATGCACAAGGAGTATACAAGGATATAGGTATTCAATAAATACAATATGGAAGTGAAACGCACATCACAATATGTATCTAGTGAATACAAGGGGATAACATCCCAAAAGGAGATCCGTATAGTACTAATCCGTGATAACAATCGTGTCAGCATCAAGTACAGTAATCTAGAGCAAGAATGTAAATCCAGACAAGTATGAAAAGATCAGAGAATGTACTCGCCTCGTATCTGAATGTCTGAAGTAAATGTACTGTCCGAGATGAGATACCTGACTCCTAGTTAGAGCAACACAAGTCAAGATGTATACAGAGGGTGATATATGAAATGTACAATGCATCTGTATGCTGTCTAGGTCAAACTAGGCTAAAGTCGACACTTGGTCAACTCTAGTCAACCACACTAGTCAACCTAGGTCAAGTCCTCGCCCAAACAAGTCTAACAAGTCTCACTAGGCCTAACCAAGCCTAATCTAGCAATCACACACCAATCACAAGGCTATACAAGCCAAACACAAGCACATATCAAGGCACATCCTATTCATGCATGTTCACATTATATGAAAAGAGGAATGAACTAACATGTAAGTTATGTGTGTGTGTGAACATGGATGTGTACATGAAAGAGAACCAACACAAGGCTATATATCCTTGAACCCACATATATACATATCTATATACATTACATTACATTTGGTTATAATTTCTATTCATTAGGAACCATCTCATATATATATATATGGACTCAAAACATAAATAGAATATATATATATTGTATCCACAAAGAGAGAGGGAAAGGGCATATCATGGCAAGGGGAGTGTCTATACTAGAGTGTGTGTCAATGCAATTGTGTAAGTGTGTGTGTGCAAGCATATGTGTGTGTGTGATAGAAAACTGAGAAAACAGTGAGTGACATGAATGTTTGTGTATTTTGGGTGTAACTAACATGTGGTATGCAACAATATGAAGGGAAATAAAAACAGGGCATACATGATGAAGAATTCAGAAAGTGTAATTAGGAAATTCCTAGGCCATGGGTTGTATCAGAACAACAAGCAACTCTTAGGATTGAAGTTTAATCTCTGGTAAACACAACAATAACATATGTGTGCAGGAATATGTGTGTGGGATCAAAGTGTACTAGCAATGTGGGTGACAGGAATAGGATGGCCTGATCTCATGTTTAAACAACCAATGACAGTTTCATGTCCCAACCAGAACATGAATTGAAACCCATTCACATTTCAGACTATAGTTCATTAAGAAGGGTTAACCACATGTTATAAGGCATTATAAAATCAAAGAAATTACTCAAGGCAGTTTACAGTTAATCATTTGAATAAATTAAGGAATCACATAACTCATATCAATATGAACAGGGAAAGGGAATTCAGTTCAGTCCCATATACCTAGGTTAACACATAGAATCATTTAACAGTTCAAAGTTCAGTTAATAAGGAAGTCAATTAACAATGACAATGGTTCAAAACATACACAAAAAAAACATTTTAATAATAACTCCAAATCTCAGATTTCACAACAGTTTTAGGATGAACTTGAATCTAAAAGTGTAAACCAAATTATCTCATTCACAGATTTCAAACAAGAGTTTACCTTCCCTCCATTCAATCTCAGGTTCAAGCTTTATTCTCAGTTTTGAATGACAGTATACAATTGAATAGCTCACAGGAAAATCAGTTTTCAAAACAGTTTAGAAGAACATTGAATCAATGGTTTAATACATACACAAAATCAGTTTCCAGTTTTCACTAAGAAAACAATTGTAAGGGAAATGGACAACAGGAAATAATGAAAGGAAATCAATTGACAATGTCAAAATGGTTCAAAGAAACTGGGAATTAAACTCATATCAGTTCACAACAGTTAACAGTCCTAGACTACTGCCCAAGACAATACATTAAGGGACACCATTAACAGTTCATAAGAATACAAAAGAAACAGTTTAAACAAAACCCATAACAGACCCTATTGCAAGTTCTTAACAGTTCATGAAGTTAACATAACACTTCAAGTTAACAAGAGTTTCAAAAATCAGTTTAAAAATGTAAATCCAGATTTGTGAACCAACACCTCACCAATTCAGTCCAAAATTAGCATACAAATAGGAATCATGTAGGAGAACATTTTAGGCAATTAGTTACATGTAAGTAGCAGTGTTAAATAGGTAGAAAATGATGACAAGGTTCAGTTTGAGAATCTGGACAGAACATCCAATGTGGACTGATACTTCACAGTTTAACAAAACAGGGAATTGAAGATTCAACAATGAAAATCGATTTAAAATAGAAATTAAAAGGTTGGTAACTAGCAAACATATTTTATACCTGCTATGAAACTTGTTTGTGTCCACAAAAGTGGACACAAACGTGTCCAGTCAAAAAAACCACACAACAGTGCACAGAAAACTGTCCCCTCGTGCACGTGTTCACATCACTACTGTGCACGACACGACACGACACAACCCTCGTGGTTGTGTCCCAAGGTTGACCTAGACTAGGACTATCCAATGGACACCCTGTACTGTGTCCAAGTCACGTGTACTCGACACAAAACGTGCGTGTCAGTGCTCAAAAACAGTGAAGAACTGCACAGGCAAAGCCCCATGCACGAGCTCGTGCGTGTCCGATACACCACGTGGGCTCGTGCCACTTGACACACGGGGTGACAGAAGTTGCCCCATGACGTGTGTCAAGTCTCACGTGTCGGGGAGTCGTGTCCTGGGCGCTGTGTCCCTCGATGAGCAGGGCATGCACAGTGCCCGCGCGTGCGTGTGCACGACAGCGTGTACACGTGCCCGACACGACTCGACACAGCACAAAAACTCGACACCAACCACAGAATCGTGTAAGCGAGGCAAAATCTAATATCCTATTCAAACACATTCCAAAATTACACACGAAATGCCCATTGGGGCATTTCATCGAACACTTATCAGTGAACACTGATACGTGTCCAGAATGGACACGAAATGACACGAAATTTTAGGAAACCCTAGTCCTACAGTTTGGCTAGGGTTTGGGCAACCTAAAAATGATTTTTACAGAATTTTTAATGGGTTAGAGAAGGTTATACCTAGTGGTGCACCAAGCTCCAAAAACACACCAAAGAAGAGATCCTTTCAAGCTCCAAAACTCCTCAAATTGTGTGCCCCCTGTCAAATCTCAATCCCAACAGCAAGAAATCACTATTTAGAACCTATAGGAATTTACTAGAGGGAAAAAGGAGCTAATTTGGATTTTCTATGAATTTGTGAAGTTGGAACATTACCTCTTTTCTAAACTTGATGAACCCTAATGAAAGAGGCTATCCCTAAAAATTTGGGAGGATATAAATAGGGGGTGGGGATGAGTGTTGGCTGCCAATAAGTTAGGGTTAGGGTTTAGGATGAGGGGCTAAGGTTACTCCAACAATTTCTAGCTAATCTAAGGGCTCACATTCAAAGTAGCCCTTTTAACCTTTAGTCCAAAATATCTTTCTACAAAATATCTAGATATTTTACTAATGTAATTACTTTAATGAAACCCTCTAACTTAGTCTCTAGGATCATGATTAACAATCTAGATTAGGCTAACATCTAGGTCATGACTCAACAATTTAACTAACACATATTTAATTAATATAATTCACAAAATCACAAAAGTGTCAAAATGACTAAAATACCCCTAGGCTTAAAAGTAGAAAAATGAAATCCTAAACACATGATTAGGTCTCATTGGTCATGATTAGTCTTCTAGGTCATGTATGACTAATGTTACACTAGCAAAACACTAATTCACATTTCACTCAATTAAATAGTTTTAAATTAACTAAAAATCACCAAAAATCATATCATGACTAAAAATCAATATTTTAATGATTTAAAATGCAAAATTTCAATTTTACCCTTATTTTGGAAAAGTGGGTGTTACAAGTCTACCCCCCTTAAAAGAATTTCGTCCTCGAAATTAAGATGGTCGTACTTCTTCTAGAGTCTCGTCCCCAACAATCATGGTCTCAGAACTTACCTAAATTATACAATCTAAAGAATGGCATACATGGTCATGGCATACGGTGGCAGTTGAAGGTCCCATCTAGGTATACTAGTCAAGCTAAACCAAAACGGTCATAGGGTATCAAAACATACAAGCAATCTGGGTGCTAAACTGGAATAGTTACAGAAACAACAATCACCAAGGCTGTAAGGCAGTCTACCATCCTATATAAAACTGGTAAATATAAACAACAGAGAACCAGCTACAAGGGTCCCTATTCTAAGCCAGGGCTATACTATCATTCCTAAGATAAAGGCCTAATCACAACTCATCAAATCATCATACTAAGAAAGAGTAATAACTAATAAAATCTACAAGGAATTAGACTAGTCAACTAAAGTTATCCCTACTCCTAAGTTATTTGATGATGGAAAACTTTTTTTTTACAGAAAGGAAATGAAAGAGGTTATACTTTAAAAACCTTCAAGATATAATCTGATAATCACATGCGTCTGTCCAGAATCATGATACTCAGAATCCTCGCCACGCTAGTAAGCAAGGCTGCAATGAACGGTAGGGTTCATAACTAGGGTATGCATCTCTATGATCAAGTCGTCTGGAATCCTCGCTATGCCGACTAGTATAGCTGCGAGAAATTCCAATCTCATGATCAAGATATGTACATCCGAAGTCAGGTCCCTACGTTCTTGCCACGCCGGCTAATATAGCTGCGGTAAATTCTAGGTTCCATAATAAAGTAGACGTTTTACCATCCCTGTTATTTCCGTCAACATATGTTATCAGAAGATACCGTAACTCGGGTCATAAAATTCATCTCGATAAGAAAATCAAATCAACAACGATTTATCAAAATCAAATTCAAATATCAAGGAGTAACTAAAAACGTGTCACGACCCGCACCCTAGAGTAAGGGTAAATCAAACAAGAGAAAAGAATTTCAAATTTGAAGTTCAGAATAAGATTTTCAAGGGCATCCCAGGAATCTCTCAAGGAATTCTAACTGTGATTGAGTACCCCAAAATATTCTACTCCTACTGCAGGCTGTAGTGATACTCTAGTTCGAATACCACTACATAAACCCGACCTGCATGGGCCACCACTAAAAACGTGTCACGACCCGCACCCTAGAGTAAGGGTACGAGAAGTGGGTACGTCCAGCCTACGCCGCAGTATCGGCGGTAGAACGCTGTTCTAGGTCATGGACTATAACTAACATAACATGAATACTCTCCATAAGGAGGCCAACACAGAGGTATAACTCAATCACAATCTATAGATAGAAAATGGTACGATAAAATAGATAAGGAAATCCTCAACTGAGGTACAACAGAAACTAAAAACAAGTCTCAACATCTCTACAACATACAACTCTGAAACAAAGACATAAGCTAAACATGAAAGGAAAATAGTCTAAGCTATCTACTCTATACAAGGTATCATCCTGAGCAGCTGCCTGAACCTCGCCAGGGGTCCAGGTCGCGAGTGTCATCTAGGCAAGCTCCAAGTAAGGGGGTGCAGGGTTCCTCATCATCCTCTGTAAAATTTTTAACAGGTCCAGTCAGGACGGGAGCGAGCACAAAACATCTCACGCAGTTCATATCGAGTTAGGAAATATAAAGCATGCAATAGAGTAAAGTACATGAAACGCTGAAGAAGAAGATATATAAAATGTAGTAGAGATTTTATAACAGGAAATATCTAAATATGATAAGTAAGAACTGTAAGGAACATGTGATTTTAGAGTACAATCTGGTTATGTAAACGGGCTAGGAAAATGCAATGGTAACTCCATTGTACGTGGGTGTACAATAGACATATACAATAGTTATACAATGTTGTACAATAGGATTTGAGTACATAACCAATTCTACTCCCCCTCCCCAATCAATACACAAGGATCCACTCCCGTTACGTTATCTTGCACAATAGTGTACAATGTTATACAATGGATGTACAATAATATACAATAGATGTACAATGTTATACAATGGTTGTACAATATTATACAATAGTGTACAATGTCTATCCCTGGGACTCATGTGATACTGAGAGTACAATATGCACAAGGAGTATACAAGGATATAGGTATTCAATAAATACAATATGGAAGTGAAACGCACATCACAATATGTATCTAGTGAATACAAGGGGATAACATCCCAAAAGGAGATCCGTATAGTACTAATCCGTGATAACAATCGTGTCAGCATCAAGTACAGTAATCTAGAGCAAGAATGTAAATCCAGACAAGTATGAAAAGATCAGAGAATGTACTCGCCTCGTATCTGAATGTCTGAAGTAAATGTACTGTCCGAGATGAGATACCTGACTCCTAGTTAGAGCAACACAAGTCAAGATGTATACAGAGGGTGATATATGAAATGTACAATGCATCTGCATGCTGTCTAGGTCAAACTAGGCTAAAGTCGACACTTGGTCAACTCTAGTCAACCACACTAGTCAACCTAGGTCAAGTCCTCGCCCAAACAAGTCTAACAAGTCTTACTAGGCCTAACCAAGCCTAATCTAGCAATCACACACCAATCACAAGGCTATACAAGCCAAACACAAGCACATATCAAGGCACATCCTATTCATGCATGTTCACATTATATGAAAAGAGGAATGAACTAACATGTAAGTTATGTGTGTGTGTGAACATGGATGTGTACATGAAAGAGAACCAACACAAGGCTATATATCCTTGAACCCACATATATACATATCTATATACATTACATTACATTTGGTTATAATTTCTATTCATTAGGAACCATCTCATATATATATATGGACTCAAAACATAAATAGAATATATATATATTGTATCCACAAAGAGAGAGGGAAAGGGCATATCATGGCAAGGGGAGTGTCTATACTAGAGTGTGTGTCAATGCAATTGTGTAAGTGTGTGTGTGCAAGCATATGTGTGTGTGTGATAGAAAACTGAGAAAACAGTGAGTGACATGAATGTTTGTGTATTTTGGGTGTAACTAACATGTGGTATGCAACAATGTGAAGGGAAATAAAAACAGGGCATACATGATGAAGAATTCAGAAAGTGTAATTAGGAAATTCCTAGGCCATGGGTTGTATCAGAACAACAAGCAACTCTTAGGATTGAAGTTTAATCTCTGGTAAACACAACAATAACATATGTGTGCAGGAATATGTGTGTGGGATCAAAGTGTACTAGCAATGTGGGTGAAAGGAATAGGATGGTCTGATCTCATGTTTAAACAACCAATGACAGTTTCATGTCCCAACCAGAACATGAATTGAAACCCATTCACATTTCAGACTATAGTTCATTAAGAAGGGTTAACCACATGTTATAAGGCATTACAAAATCAAAGAAATTACTCAAGGCAGTTTACAGTTAATCATTTGAATAAATTAAGGAATCACATAACTCATATCAATATGAACAGGAAAAGGGAATTCAGTTCAGTCCCATATACCTAGGTTAACACATAGAATCATTTAACAGTTCAAAGTTCAGTTAATAAGGAAGTCAATTAACAATGACAATGGTTCAAAACATACACAAAAAAATAGTTTAATAATAACTCCAAATCTCAGATTTCACAACAGTTTTAGGATGAACTTGAATCTAAAAGTGTAAACCAAATTATCTCATTCACAGATTTCAAACAAGAGTTTACCTTCCCTCCATTCAATCTCAGGTTCAAGCTTTATTCTCAGTTTTGAATGACAGTATACAATTGAATAGCTCACAGGAAAATCAGTTTTCAAAACAGTTTAGAAGAACATTGAATCAATGGTTTAATACATAGACAAAATCAGTTTCCAGTTTTTACTAAGAAAACAATTGTAAGGGAAATGGACAACAGGAAATAATGAAAGGAAATCAATTGACAATGTCAAAATGGTTCAAAGAAACTGGGAATTAAACTCATATCAGTTCACAACAGTTAACAGTCCTAGACTACTGCCCAGGACAATACATTAAGGGACACCATTAATAGTTCATAAGAATACAAAAGAAACAGTTTAAACAAAACCCATAACAGACCCTATTGCAAGTTCTTAACAGTTCATGAAGTTAACATAACACTTCAAGTTAACAAGAGTTTCAAAAATCAGTTTAAAAATGTAAATCCAGATTTGTGAACCAACACCTCACCAATTCAGTCCAAAATTGGCATACAAATAGGAATCATGTAGGAGAACATTTTAGGCAATTAGTTACATGTAATTAGCAGTGTTAAATAGGTAGAAAATGATGACAAGGTTCAGTTTGAGAATCTGGACAGAACATCCAATGTGGACTGATACTTCACAGTTTAACAAAACAGGGAATTGAAGATTCAACAATGAAAATCGATTTAAAATAGAAATTAAAAGGTTGGTAACTAGCAAACATATTTTATACCTGCTATGAAACTTGTTTGTGTCCATAAAAGTGGACACAAACGTGTCCAGTCAAAAAAACCACACAACAGTGCACAGAAAACTGTCCCCTCGTGCACGTGTTCACATCACTACTGTGCACGACACGACACGACACAACCCTCGTGGTTGTGTCCCAAGGTTGACCTAGACTAGGGCTATCCAATGGACACCATGTCCTATGTCCAAGTCACGTGTACTCGACACAAAACGTGCGTGTCAGTGCTCAAAAACAGTGAAGAACTGCACAGGCAAAGCCCCATACACGAGCTCGTGCGTGTCCGACACACCACGTGGGCTCGTGCCACTTGACACACGGGGTGACAGAAGTTGCCCCATGACGTGTGTCAAGTCTCACGTGTCGGGGAGTCGTGTCCTGGGCGCTGTGTCCCTCGATGAGCAGGGCATGCACAGTGCCCACGCGCGCGTGTGCACGACAGCGTGTACACGTGCCCAACACGACTCGACACAGCACAAAAACTCGACACCAACCACAGAATCGTGTAAGCGAGGCAAAATCTAATATCCTATTCAAACACATTCCAAAATTACACACGAAATGCCCATTGGGGCATTTCATCGAACACTTATCAGTGAACACTGATACGTGTCCAGAATGGACACGAAATGACACGAAATTTTAGAAAACCCTAGTCCTATAGTTTGGCTAGGGTTTGGGCAACCTAAAAATGATTTTTACAGAATTTTTAATGGGTTAGAGAAGGTTATACCTAGTGGTGCACCAAGCTCCAAAAACACACCAAAGAAGAGATCCTTTCAAGCTCCAAAACTCCTCAAATTGTGTGCCCCCTGTCAAATCTCAATCCCAACAGCAAGAAATCACTATTTAGAACCTATAGGAATTTACTAGAGGGAAAAAGGAGCTAATTTGGATTTTCTATGAATTTGTGAAGTTGGAACATTACCTCTTTTCTAAACTTGATGAACCCTAATGAAAGAGGCTATCCCTAAAAATTTGGGAGGATATAAATAGGGGGTGGGGATGAGTGTTGGCTGCCAATAAGTTAGGGTTAGGGTTTAGGATGAGGGGCTAAGGTTACTCCAACAATTTCTAGCTAATCTAAGGGCTCACATTCAAAGTAGCCCTTTTAACCTTTAGTCCAAAATATCTTTCTACAAAATATCTAGATATTTCACTAATGTAATTACTTTAATGAAACCCTCTAACTTAGTCTCTAGGATCATGATTAACAATCTAGATTAGGCTAACATCTAGGTCATGACTCAACAATTTAACTAACACATATTTAATTAATATAATTCACAAAATCACAAAAGTGTCAAAATGACTAAAATACCCCTAGGCTTAAAAGTAGAAAAATGAAATCCTAAACACATGATTAGGTCTCATTGGTCATGATTAGTCTTCTAGGTCATGTATGACTAATGTTACACTAGCAAAACACTAATTCACATTTCACTCAATTAAATAGTTTTAAATTAACTAAAAATCACCAAAAATCATATCATGACTAAAAATCAATATTTTAATGATTTAAAATGCAAAATTTCAATTTTACCCTTATTTTGGAAAAGTGGCTGTTACAGTTTGGGATTTATCATTCCAGTTAATAGGTTGGTTAATCCATTCACCACAGCATTTGTTTCCCTAATACAAAATCTGAGTTTTGGGTTTAAACTGAAAACTGATTTGGTATTGAATTGATATATATATATATGTGGACTGTAAATGGGTTAAGGGTTCACATTATGATTTTGAGTTAAATATTACATATTCATCAATGAACTGCCCTTTCTTCATTCCTTCCTGTTCTTCAAATATATGTATGCATTGCTGTTGGACTGTTCATAAGTCTGTATATATAAAACCTGTTTATAGTTGTAGTTAACTGTCTTTGTTTAATCAAATCTGAGAACAAGAGAGTAAATTGTATATTGGGATTGATACATGACTGTTTTCCTGCACTTGAGCACACCTCACTGTTTTCTGCATACATGAACACACACATTCTCTTTTTCCACACACATAGGCACACTGTTTTGTTCCCTTTTCATCACCAATGTTTTCCTGCACTTAATACACTGTCCACACACATAATTCTTCATATACACACACAAGCCTATTTGTTTTCCTGCTGAACACTTCTACATTGTTTCCTGTACACTTGATTCCCTGTACACTGTTTCCTGCACATTAAATTAGTTCATATGCACACACTGTTATGGAAATTCCTGAGCACACATGCCACCCCCTCTCTTATTACACATGTATGTGTATAATGTATGTGAATTTCCATATATGAATATATATATATATATATATATATATATATATATATATATATATATACAATATAAAGTATGTAGATTAGGCTTATGTATATCTATGTAAAGTGTGATGCCTAATGTATGTATCTAATATATATAGATATCTTTACCTTCCTTGATTAGCTATGTGGTAGATTTCTCTAGCCTAGTGGTGTGTATTTTGTGGTGTCATGAATGGGTGTATAGTGAAATGTGATTGTTAAGATTTTCTAGATTAGCTAAGGCTTGTGATGACTAGTGTAGGCTTACTTAGCTTTGTTAGGCATAGTGCTAACTAGTATAGATTGGAATAGCCTAGTTAGACTTAACTAGACTTGGTTGACCTAGTTTGACTCTAGGGTTGACCAGAGTTGACCAAGAGTTGACTTTGGTCTAGATTGACTTAGAATCATATAGAATGCATAGTAGGACTCCATTTTGATATTCTGGACTTGTTGTGACTTGTGCTGTTCTGATTAGGAGCCAGACACCACTCCTTGGACAGTACGTTTCATACCGGACACTCAGTTACAGGCGAGTACATTCTCTGATCATTTCATATCCTGCTTAGAATTATTACCTGCAGTAGATTACTTTACTTGTACTGTCACGTTGGTCACACGGATTGATACTATATGGATCTCTACATGCGATGTTATCCCCCTCGGGAGCATCGGGTATATTGTGCTTGTGCGTTTCACTTACATCGTGTACTCCTGTGCTTTCATTACATGTGCATTCCTGTGAATCTTGTACTCTCATGTTCACGGAGCCCCCATGTATATTATCATGTGCACCCTATATGGGCCCCCATGTGATATCTTGTGCAATAACATAACCTGTATAGATTCTTGTATATTGATTAGGGTACGGGGGAGTAGAATTGGGCATGTGAATAATACACCAGTAGTTTCTTATCAGAATCTCATCCTTAGTGTCTTATCAGAATCTCCTATGCCATTTACATGTCCATATTGTACTCTGACTCACTAGTCACTGCTAGTTCTCTATGTATAGTAGATATTTACATTACAGTTCTCTTCCTGTTTACATACCTCATTTCTTTCAGTACTTGTATCTTACTTTACTGCATGTTTATATTTTCTAACCTGCTATGACTTGTTGAGATGTACTGTGCTCGCTCCTGTCCTGACTGGACCTGTTGAAATATTACAGAGGACGAGGAGGAGGCTTGCCTGGACACCTATTAAGGGGCAGCCCTTGATGACATCTGTGAACTGGACCCTCTAGAGGATCCAGCAGTAGCTGAGGACCTTCCCCCGACTGTTTAGACTAGTTTAGATAGTTTATTATCTTTTGTAGTCTGGAGACTTGTTTAGTTAGACTATTTTGGATTCAGTTGTATATATTCTTTTATCTGAGACCTTGTATTGTGGATTGCTGGGATTATCTTAGACTGCTATTATCTATTCAGTTCTTTGAGTTCTATTTCATATCGTGCCATCTCTTCCTTAGCTGTGATTGAGTTATTATTACTATGATACCCCGTTCGGGGAATATAAACTGTTAGATGTTGTGACCTAGGACAGCGTTCTACCGCCGACACTGTGGCGTAGGCTGGACGTATTCACGTCTCGTGCCCTTACTCTAGGGTGCGGGTCGTGACAGTTGTGGGAGGTTGTTAAGGAGATGGACCAACATAGTGCAGCAGGACCGGATGGCTTGACGGGGGTATTCTTTAGACGTTGTTGGAGTATCATTACAAATGATATGCTGGAAGTAGTCGACTTATTCTTCGATAGGTTTTCTATCCCCAAATCCATGTCAAGTACGCTCCTTGTGCTTATCCCAAAAAAGAAGAACCCGATATCATTCTCAGATTTTTTGTCCCATTAGCTTATGTAATTTTTCAAACAAAATCATATCTAAGCTTCTGGCTAGACGACTTAGCTCAGTTCTACTGAAGCTCATCTCAGTCGAACAAAGTGCCTTTGTTCAAGGAAGAGAAATTATTGATAATATCATTATGGCACATGAGTTGATTGGCCTTATGGACCATAATAATAGGGGAGGGACATGGTGTTACACTTGATTGATAATGTTTGGTTTTCTGGTCATTCCTTCTCAATGTCCTTAGAAAATTTGGTTTCTGTAACCAATGGGTGGACATGGTGTTACACTTGATTGATAATGTTTGGTTTTCAACAATGATCAATGGAGAGAAATCTGGATTTTTCCAAGCCTACTGAGGCATTCGTCAGGGCGATCCCTTATCTCCAGCTTTATTCATATTAATGGCGGAAGCCCTCAGCAAAAATTTGCAAAAATTAGGAGATGTTGGATCGTACGGCCATTATTGTTGGTGCTTTCTTTACATGGAGAGAGCTTTCTCTCAATATACCTTGTAAAAGTTTAGTCCCACATTGGAAATGCACCATGAATTATCTCAACATATATACTTGGTTGTGTTGTTGAGAGATGCACATGGGGTGGTGACCCTAAGGAGGGAACCATGTGGATGATTTTACTAGGAGGTAAGAATAAGGCTCCAAGGATTAAGCATTAATGTTTTTGTCATTCTCTTGGATTAATTCCATTTGGTGCTAAGCTCCAAAGGGGCTTAGCGACTCGGACTCGGACTCGGGCTCGGGCTCGGACTCAGACTCGGACTCATGGGCTCATGGACTTGCACCAGGCTGACTGTGCAGACTACAAGTCAGTTATAGAAAGACTGATTCAATGCGATTAATTCAGATACACTTTTTGTTGGATTTAATTCAATCTTTCCATAAGATTTGAATTAATTTCGTTGTCATCTTTGTAGGATTTAATTCAATCTTTCCATAAGATTTGAATTAATTTCATTGCTATCTTTGTGGGATTTGAATTAATTTCGTTGCCATCTTTGTGGGATTTGATTCAATCTTTCCATAAGATTTGAATTAATTTCATTGCTATCTTTGTGGGATTTAATTCAATCATTCCATAACTGAAAAGACGGTTAGGGTTTCTATCCTCTCTCTATATATACTCTCTTATGGCCTCCTTTGTGAGGGATTACGAATTTTATAAGTCAGAAAAGAGAGAGAGAGAGAGGGGGGGAGCTGCTGCCGCTATTGCAAGTCCATCCGAGGAGTCAGAACAGAGGTGACTTCGAGCGTTCCACAAGTTCTTCAACTTGCTGGTTCCTGGAAGCAATTCGTGTGGGGCGAATCTTGCTTTGAGCAACGGTATTTTGACACCCCAGCAACTTTTCTTCATCTCATCTTTTTCTACATTATTGTAACTCGTTATGTCCCAATTGCAACACGTTTGCAAGGAAGAACGAAAGATTTTCTCTTCTCTATTTCCCTCATTCATATTGTAATCTGGCTATTTGGTTTTTTGTATCATCGTAGATCTTGAGTTTGATCACTGCAAAGTTTTTGTGTGACATCTCAGATCTCGATTGCAACAGTTTTCCATCCTTGGTCAAGCCCCGGGACTAACAATCTCAAAGCAAGATCCTTGTAGATGGAAAATATTAATGCTTCGCTCGTCCAATCGGACTACTGCAAGTTGAAAAAGTTCGATGGAGAGCATTATCAAGTCTGGAAGAGGAAGGTTTATCTAACTCTTCAACTCAAAGACGTTGATCATGTACTATTGGAAGAAGAACCTTCTGTTCCAGGCACTGGGTCTACTGCCGCAATTAATACGGCTACCAAACTCCAGGCCAAATGGAGAAAGGAAAGTAGCATCTGTAGGCTTCTCATCCTGAATGCTATGGAGGATTCCCTGGCAGAATCCTACTCGAAGAAGGAATTTGCCAGAGACATATGGGAGTCTTTGGAAAAACTGTATGAAGAAGACAGGAATAGGAGCAAGATGTTTGTGGCTGAAAAATATCACAAATTGCTCTTTGAGGACGAGAAGTCCATGTTGCCACAGGTAAAGGAATTGCTGAAGCTGCGTCAGAAACTGGAAGACGAAGAGATGCCCCTTCCCGACAAGTTTGTCGTTGGAGGGATCGTCTCAAAACTTCCTGCTGGATGGAGTACCTTCTATGCAAGGATGCTCAGAAAGAAGCTAGACATTAGCTTGGGAGATCTACTTCAAGAGATCCATGTTGAGGACGAGATGCGTTCCCAACAGAAGATGGACACTCTGTCCAAATAGTTGGCTAAGGCCTATCTAGTGTAGACGAGAGATCCCAAAGGGAAGCAGGCGGCTTCTCACAAGAAGAAGGACTTCACCAATCTAAAAGTGAAGGATCCTTCATTCAAGCAACAGAAGTCCAAGTCCCAAGTGACTTGTTTCAATTATGGCAAGAAAGGCCACTACAAGAGTGAATACAGATCCAAGCCTAAACAATCAGAGAAAGGTAAGCCTAGTAAGGTTTCATTGGTGTCTAACATTGTTGCTATAATCGCACAGGTCACAAGTGTGGGGGTTGACTCTGACTGGTGGATAGACACTGGTGCGACTTGCCATGTCTGTTCTGGCAAGGAATGGTTCGTCACGTACCAGCCGATATCTGAGAAGGTTGTCATGGCGAACCAGGCCCAAGCTAAAGTTCTGGGAATCGGGACTGTGGAGCTGAAACTCAATTCTGGGAACACTCTGATGCTTCAAGGTGTGAAGCATGTTCCGGTGATTGCCAAGAACCTGATCTCTGTGAGCCTGCTCTGCAACGCAGGCTTAAGGATGGACATCAATGTTGGTTAGATGGTGATGTCCAAGAAGGGAACATATTTCGGGAAGGCTTATCAAACCGAAGGAATGTTTAAAATTTAGCTTGTCAACCAGTTTGATGACATTAATGCAGTTGCATTTTCTGATTATTCTCTTGAGTTGTGGCATAACAGACTAGGATATGTTCATTATAAAAGAATTAACAAAATGTCTAGTCTAGGACTTATCTCCAAATATGGGGATAAGGTAGAGAAGTGTGAAGTATGTGCTCAGACGAAGATCACAAGGAAACCCTTTTATCGGGTCAATCGAAGCACAGAACTTCTGGAGTTAGTACACTCCGATATCTGTGACTTCAAACATTTCTCCACGAAGACCGGGATGAAGTATTTCATAACATTCATCGATGACTTCTCAAAATACGCGTTCGTCTACTTGCTCAAGACTAAAGACGAAGCTTTCGAGAAGTTCAGGGTCGAAGCTGAATGGCAGACTGGACAACAACTCAAGAGGTTGAGAAGTGATCGAGGTAGGGAGTACAGGTCTCATGACTTCGCATCGTTCTGCAAAGAACATGGAATCATATACGAGACTACTGCTCCATATTCTCCTCAATCCAACGGAGTAGCAGAGAGAAAGAACCGAACATTAACAGAAATGATGAATTCAATGCTGCTTACTACAGGTCTTCCAAAATGCTACTGGAGAGAAGCTGCATTAACGGCCACTTTCATTCTAAATAGAGTGCCATATGCAACTTCGGACGTAACTCCTCATGAACTCTGGTTCAAAGTCAGACCAAACTTGAATGTCATTCGAGTGTGGGGGTGTCTGGCATATGTGAAGCTCCCAGATCTGAAGATTCAGAAGCTGGGGACAAGGACTACGAAGGCGATCTTCTTGGGGTATACCGAGAAGAGTGATGCTCGAAGATTTCTTGATATTGAGTCAAATCATATCATCGAATGTTGCGATGCTGAATACTTTGAAGACAAGTTTGCAAAAGACAAAAACATTATTCTTTCGGACATTTCGGAAAATGATGTAGGTGCAAATGAGACTGAAATCTCATATGGGCCAGTAGTCCAAGAAGAAGCTGTTGTTGATGAAACAACTCTTGTACCAGAACTCGCAGAGCCGTCAGCAAAGCGAGTGAGGAGACCTAAAGACTTCGGAGATGACTTTGTCACCTATCATGTGGAAGAAGATCCGCTTACCTATGATGAGGCGATGAAGACCAAAGATGCTATCTTCTGGAAGGAGACAATGAATGAAAAGTTTGACTCTATCACCTCCAATAACACATGGGTGTTGGTAGATCTACCTAAAGGAGAAAAGCCCATCGGATGTAAATGGATCTTCAAGAAAAAGATAAAGGCAGATGGAACTATTGACAAGTTCAAGGCCAGGCTGGTAGCCAAGGTATTTTCTCAGAAACAGGGGATATACTACTTTGACACGTATGCTCCAGTAGCTCGGATGACAACCATCGGGATATTAATCGCTCTAGCAGCCATACATAAGTTGGTGATACATCATATGGATATAAAGACAGCATTCCTGAATGGGGAGCTGACCGAAGAGATTTACATGCAACAACCAGATAGATTTGTCGTCAAATCTCTTGAAGACAAAGTCTGCAAGTTGGTGAAATCATTGTATGGTTTGAAGCAAGCTCCCAAGATGTGGCATGAGAAGTTTGACAAAGTTATTAGGTCAAATGGCTACAGAGTCAGCGAGACGGACAAATGTGTTTACACAAAGTTCGCTGATGGAAGAGGAGTCATCATTTGTCTGTACGTGGACGACATGCTAATCCTAGGGACGGATATAAGCTGTGTCACGGAGACAAAGAAGTTCCTCTCAACCAAGTTCAGTATGAAGGACTTGGGGGATACAGATGTCATCTTGGGAATAAAGATCATCCGGACAGACACTGGAGTAGCGCTATCACAATCTCACTACATTGAGAAGATGCTCACACCTATGGGTATAAGGATCTTCCAGTGATCGATACGCCATACAGGTGTGATCAGAAGCTGAAGCCAAACTCGAGGGAAAGTGTCAGGTAGCTGGAGTATTCTAGCATTATCGAAAGTTTAATGTACGCAACCACTGCCACAAGGCCTGACATAGCTTTTACTGTGGGAATGCTGAGTCGGTTCACAAGCAACCCAGGGGTTGAGCACTGAAAAGCTGTGAAGCGGGTGATGAGATATCTCAAGAAGACTCAGACATATGCACTGCACTACAACGAGTATCCGACAGTAGTGGAAGGCTTCAGTGATGCTAGCTGGCAGAGGTAGAAAGCGAGAGATCCACAGGTGGATATGTCTTTTCCTTGGGTGGAGCTGCTATATCGTGGAAGTCGAAGAAGCAGACTATACTCTCTCGTTCCTCCATGGAATCTGAATTCTATGCACTTGAAACTGCAGCAGATGAAGCAGAATGGCTTCAGGAGCTCATATATGATCTTCCAGTGGTTGGGGCTCAGATATTGGTAATACCGATATACTGTGACAACCAGGCGACTGCGGCGGTGGCATCAAATGACCTCTTCAACGGAAAGAAGAGGACTGTGCGGTTGAAGCACATGGCAGTACATGATCTTATCAAAAGAGGTGTAATTGCAGTAATTGATGTTCGGAGTCAGGAGAACCTGGCAGATCCGTTCACAAAGGGCCTCAAACGCCAGTTGGTCGATGACACAGCTTATAAAATGGGCTTGAAGGTATTCTGATAGTGTGTCTATGTAATCCTACCATAAAGTTTTATGCTATTAGTTCAAAGTAAAATCTACTAGGCATCTAACTTTTGGTTCAAAGGAGGTTCACTGACTGGGAAACTATCAGATAACAGTGGGTACTTGTTCTCTAGAACATGGAAGGGATACAGACCCATAACCACTGTTGTCTACTATGTATTTTCTGCGAAAAAAACAGATCTTGTGGAAGGTTGGCCTAAACGCCTTAATGAGTTCTCAGGCAGAGTGAATGCCTGGTGTGCTTTACAGGAAGCACGGTAGAGAAGCACTACAGGGAGTAAAACTCCATGCTATAGTGGGGTGACTCCACCATGAGGTTCCCAGGTCTGGGATAATACCTCGGCTTTGCAAGCCAAGTCACAGCGGCGTAGCACCGCAAATAGGCAGGTAGCCTAATGCTGTATGATGTAATTAAAGAGTTGTAGACAGCACTACAAAGGGGAGGATGGCCCCATGTTACAATGGCACAACACTACGATGAGGTACCCAGGTAGGGGTAAAGCCTTGGCCTTGCAAGCCATGTCGTTGCGGCATAACACCGCAAGGAAGCCTTAGGCTTCATGCTGAGTAGATTGACACTACAAAGAGGCTGAGACCTCATGCTACAGTAGTATGACACTATGATGAGGTTCCCAGGTAGGGGTAATACCTCGGCTTCAGGCTATGTCATAGCGGCGTAGCACCGCAAGGAAGCGCAAGGCTTCATGTCATGTCTCTTTAATAAAGAACTCACCTATAGTGTATGGAAAGAGATATCAGGCCGTCTCTTGAAGGTAAACTTGTAGATGCCCAAAATTATACACTGAAACCAGGCTGGCACAGGGCCTTTAATATACAGCCAGAAGCACACATAACTACACTTTGTGAGTGGAAAGAATTATAATTGTGGTGCAGAATTTAAGGCGTTGTCCATTCTTGTATCACATTGTTATTTAACCCATACAGGAAGATTCAAGTCGTCAGCGACATCTATCCTAATCCAAAATGGACAGTTACTGTGGGGAACGCTCAACCCTGGACACATATATATGTTGTGATATGTGGAGGATTGTTGGTGCTTTCTTTACATGGAGAGAGCTTTCTCTCAACATGCATTGTAAAAGTTTAGTCCCACATCGGAAATGCACCATGAGTTATCTTAACATATATACTTGGTTATGTTGTTGAGAGATGCACATGGGGTGGTGACCCTAAGGAGGGAACCATGTGGGTGATTTTACTAGGAGGTAAGAATAAGGCTCCAAGGATTAAGCATTAATGCTTTTGTCATTCTCTTGGATTAATTCCATTTGGAGCTAAGCCCCAAAGGGGCTTAGTGACTCGGACTCGGGCTCGGACTCGGGCTCATGGGCTCATAGACTCACACCAGGCTGACTGTGCAGACTACAAGTCAGTTATGTAAAGACTGATTCAATGCGATTAATTCAGATCCACTTTTTGTGGGATTTAATTCAATCTTTCCATAAGATTTGAATTAATTTCGTTGCCATCTTTGTGGGATTTAATTCAATCTTTCCATAAGATTTGAATTAATTTCATTGCTATTTTTATGGGATTTGAATTAATTTTGTTGCCATCTTTGTGGGATTTGATTCAATCTTTCCATAAGATTTGAATTAATTTCGTTGCCATCTTTGTGGGACTTAATTCAATCTTTCCATAAGATTTGAATTAATTTCATTGCTATCTTTGTGGGATTAATTTAATCTTTTCATAACTGAAAAGGCGGTTAGGGTTTCCACCCTCTCTCTATATATACTCTCTTATGGCCTCCTTTGTGAGGGACTATGAATTTTATAAGTCAGAAAAGAGAGAGAGAGGGGGGGAGCTACTACCGCCATTGCAAGTCCATCCGAGGAGTCAGAACAGAGGTGACTTCGAGCGTTCCACAAGTTCTTCAACTTGCTGGTTCCTGGAAGCAATTCGTGTGGGGCGAATCTTGCTTTGAGCAACGGTGTTTTGACACCCCAGCAAATTTTCTTCATCTCATCTTTCTCTACATTATTGTAACTCGTTCTGTCCCAATTTCAACATGTTTGCAAGAAAGAACGAGAGATTTTCTCTTCTCTATTTTTCTCCTTCATATTGTAATCTGGCTATTTGGTTTTTTGTATCATCGTAGATCTTGAGTTTGATCACTGCAAAGTTTTTTGTGTGACATCTCAGATCTCGA
Source organism: Iris pallida (assembly GCA_029216955.1). Taxonomy (NCBI): domain Eukaryota; kingdom Viridiplantae; phylum Streptophyta; class Magnoliopsida; order Asparagales; family Iridaceae; genus Iris; species Iris pallida. The sequence continues at coordinate 3,923,568 of JANAVB010023996.1, read as the reverse complement.
TTGCATCAGTTTTCCATCTTTGGTCAAGCCCCGGGACTAAAGATGTAACAGCGGGGTTGCATGAAGTCCCTTTCTCAGGTAACATATTTACTTGGTATAACAATCAAACTGGGCATTCTCGACAGGGTTCCAGATTAGATCGTATCCTATTGGATGATCGATGGCTCCATATGGCTCCGCTCATGCACACTACCCACCTAAACCGAACAGAATCGGATCATGCACCTTTGATGGTAGAGTTTAAGATATTGGCTTCATTGAGATGCAAGCCTTTCCGCTTCTTCTCCTTTTGGACGAATCACTCATCCTTCCAACAGGTAATCAAATCATCTTGGCATTCTGTGACTCACATCAATGCCCTTATTCGGTTTGGACTTAAGCTTACTGCTACAAGAACGGCTCTATCTCAATAGAGCCATAGCACGTATGGAGGCATTTTTCAGGAGGTTAAAATTGCTGAAGACAAGGTGGTTAAGGCTGAAGCGACCTATGATGCGGTGGTTTCACCAGAAAATTTTGCACCTCTTAAGGAGGCTCAAGCTCATTTGAAGCAACGTGTGCGACTCGAAGAGTACTAGAAACAGAAGGCTCGATGGAAATAGGATTTGCAAGTGGATCGCAACACGTCCTATTTTCATGATTGTGTGTCTAACAAGAAAAGAAAACTATACATCCATACCATCCAAGATACGGATGGCAATCGAATAACAGATAAGGAGGAAATTAAGCAAGCGGGCAACACATTTTTTGCTAACCAATTTACTTCTAAACAAGTTATGCAGGATACGAACTTTCTGGAGGCGATCCCTTCTATTTTAACTGAGGAAGATAACTTGTTTCTGACAGCTAAACCTACTAAGGAGGAGTTGTGGGAGGTTGTTAAGGAGATGGACCAACATAGTACAGCAGGACTGGATGGCTTTACGGGGGTATTCTTTAGACGTTGTTGGAGTATTATTACAAATGATATGCTGGAAGTAGTCGACTTATTCTTCGATGGGTTTTCTATCCCCAAATCCATGTCAAGTACGCTCCTTGTGCTTATCCCAAAAAAGAAGAACCCGATATCATTCTCAGATTTTTGTCCCATTAGCTTATGTAATTTTTCAAACAAAATCATATCTAAGCTTCTGGCTAGACGACTTAGCTCAGTTCTACTGAAGCTCATCTCAGTCGAACAAAGTGCCTTTGTTCAAGGAAGAGAAATTATTGATAATAACATTATGGCACAGGAGTTGATTGGCCTTATGGACCATAATAATAGGGGAGGTGATGTAGCTATCAAGCTTGATATGGTAAAAGCTTATGACAGGGTTAACTGGTCATTCCTTCTCAATGTCCTCAGAAAATTTGGTTTCTATAACCAATGGGTGGACATGGTGTTACACTTGATTGATAATGTTTGGTTTTCAACATTGATCAGTGGAGAGAAATCTGGATTTTTCCAAGCCTACTGAGGTATTCGTCAGGGCGATCCCTTATCTCCAGCTTTATTCATATTAATGGCGGAAGCCTTCAGCAGAAATTTGCAGAAATTGGAAGATGTTGGATCGTACGGCCATTATTGTTGGTGCTTTCTTTACATGGAGAGAGCTTTCTCCCAACATGTCTTGTAAAAGTTTAGTCCCACATTGGAAATGCACCATGAGTTATCTCAACATATATACTTGGTTGTGTTGTTGAGAGATGCACATGGGGTGGTGACCCTAAGGAGGGAACCATGTGGGTGATTTTACTAGGAGGTAAGAATAAGACTCCAAGGATTAAGCATTAATGCTTTTGTCATTCTCTTGGATTAATTCCATTTGGAGCTAAGCCCCAAAGGGACTTAGCGACTCGGACTCGGACTCGGACTCGGACTCGGACTCGGGCTCATGGGCTCATGGACTCGCACCAGGCTGACTGTACAGACTACAAGTCAGTTATGGAAAGACTGATTCAATGCGATTAATTTAGATCCACTTTTTGTGGGATTTAATTTTTGTGGAATTATATATATATATATATAAATATATATATATATATATATATATATATATATATATATATATATATATGACATTAGTCATGGTTAAGTTTTGAGGTATAAGATGACTAGGAACTTTGGCACAGATAGTGTTGTGTCCCAACCAGAAAAAACCAGTAAAGTTGTGACTTGAACCATATAAATGGTTTAATTAGTATTTATTAAGAATTTTGACTTTAGAGGAAATCTGGTTGTACCAAACCATCTCGGACTTGACCCGACCCAAACCTAAGCCATGAAGACGTATAGTGCAACCAAAGAAAAAAAAAATATATATATATATATATATATATATATATATAATGGTTAAGTTTTGAGGTACAAGATGACTAGTAACTTTGGCACATATAGTGCAGTCGTGTGCTTTATATTAGCCATGGTAAGGAAGGCCTAGCCATAGCTGTGTCCCAGAAAACCAGTCAAAGTTATGACTTGAACCATATAAATGGTTCAATTAGTATTTATTAATAAATTTGACTTTATCCGGTTATACCAAACCATCCTGGACTTGACCCGACCCAAGTCCAAGCCATGTAGACATATAGTGCAACCAAAGACATATCCATGTATATATATATATATATATATATATATATATATATATATATATATATATATATATATATATATATATATATATATATATATATATATATTCTGGTTCTGCTTTCTTGGTTCGTGAGGTGAAGCGACAGTTTCGGAAGTCGCTTTCGGGTTGTCATCATCTTCCGTCTATTCCGCATTGGGCTTTTGAGTAGTGCTTTACTTGTTTTTCCTTTATTTATTTTTGTTACCTATGAGGTCGGATGTACTCATTACCCTCTTTTTTCAATAAAGGTAACGATTTCCTTTAAAAAAATAAAATAAAATAATATATATATATATATATATATATATATATATATATATATATATATATATATATATATATATATATATTGGTATTTTTATTTTAAAGGATATAGTAGGTATTTTTATAAACGGTTGTTAAATATAATATATATGTTATTGCTATTAAATTTATATTCTATTTTGGATAATGACAACAATTTCCTTAAAATGTTATTTTTAGATTTTTGTAGATTTCTAGGCTATACATCTACTTGTGTGAATACAAATTTATGCGTATAGATACATGAATAAGTTTTTTCTTTTCCTATTGAACTCTATTTATAAGTTGAAAATATATATATATACATATAAATTGAGTTTTATTTATAAGTATTTCAAAAAAAGTTTTATTTATAAGATTTTAGTAATTAAAATTAATGAGTATATATTACAACTTTTTGGTTTTATTATAATTTTATAAATATTTTTATCATATGTGTATGGAAAGGTGACCAAGTATAAATATACTAGGTTAATATATACGTATACATAGGAAAGCAAAAAAAGAAATCAATATATCGCAAGATATTAAGTATCTCGCGAGATGCTCATTGCCTATATAACCGACCCCTCCCTTATTACGACCGACAATCCAAAAGAGAAGGGGATCTCTCGAAACCCTAACCGAAATCGCAAGACCTTGGCCTTCCCCATCCCTGGATGACCGCTCTCTCCGTCGACGTGCGTCGCCCCGAGCCGTCGGAGCCGCCGCCGCAACAGCGCCAGAACAGCACATAGGTGCTATCAGTAGTAGCAACAATACTGTAAGGTACGCTGCTTTGAACTTCGATTTCTCCCTCGTTGTTTAAAATTTTGAGCCGTAAATTTTTACGGTTAGCCTAGTTGACCACATGCAAAACGTTTTAGATAGATTTAATTAATTTGCCCTAGATTATTCACAAAAATTCTTGAAAGATCGAAAAAAATCACAAAATTCTGTGACTGTTTAGATGTTTATACCCATGTTTTTGAAGGCAAATAGTTGCCGATCCATCGTCTAATTTAGAAATCTACCTACATAGGTTTGAAGACAACCTATATGACTTCTAAACATTGTTTATAGATTTTGATTTCATCTACTACATAACAAGATAAACCTGCTTAAAAATCATTAAAAACTTGTTTAAAACAGTTTCAAAATCTTTTAAAATTTAGCGATAAGGGGTCTGTCCTGACAAACCAGACGACTTTATCGCAACCCAAAGGTATTGAAAGGTGCGTACGAATGTTGCGGATGTGTGGGCTTTGATGGAACTCGAATTGGTTGAGTGTGTGCGACAAATTCAAGACATATCGGTCGAGGTACACCATATCAACTCCTTTGCAAAAACTCTAATTACTTTCTGTACGAACTTGTGCCACTGGACTCATGTTATTTTTTTGTTCTTGTGAGCCAAGTTTGGTCCAATTCTGATAAGGTCGACTCGAATGCTATTTTGGCGGGCCCACGATCTGGCTCAACGGACGATTTTGTACATGGTCCAGCAGAATCCAAATCTGGAGATACCGTTGTGTTAGTATTAGAAAACTGGACTCTTAGGTATATAATTTGTCGACTTTAGAGACCACAGATTCTGACACGTTCGGGTCCAATGTCGGACACTGTTTTGGTCCGAAATTACCGTTTTGCTCCTGTGTCCAGAATTGGACTTATGGATAGTCAAACTTAGATATTTTTCTTGTGACAATAAAGTTGGTGATGTATATTTCAGCCTCCAGAGTCGTTTGCAAGAGTTTGACTTTTATGACTCATTGAATGATTGGATATTGTTGGTTCTATGCGTTACCATGAGAGCAGTTTACCTTGCCAACTTTGTATAGTTTACTTACATGCATGTTCTTATTATTCTTTCTTGTTCATGTCTTATTTTCTATTCTATATTTGCAGTCTTGCCATTATTATTTCTATGTCTCTTACTTGTTATCACTTACTTTCATCATTAGTTATTTCTATATATTTGCACACATGACTTTGATAGTGTTGTTTACTTAAGCGACTTGACTTGATCTCGTGTTCCATGATACTTTGTCTTGACCCTCGACCGATACTAGGATTGGCTACTTGACTACTCTCGACTCGGGAGACCCACATAGGGCTATGATAGAGACTCACTATAGTTAGGGAGTACCATGTAGGACTACTAGCTATAGGATAGGGAGCACCACGCAGGACTACGGTCATTCGATTTATTTATAGCCATACATAGTATTACTTTTCATATGACATGTCATGATCTATAGAGTCTTCCATATGATCTTCATTATTGTTCTAGAAGTTGTTTTTCTTGCATGTTATATACTATCATAGTAGGCATATTTTATGTATCTTGCTAGTCCATTGAGAACCTGGTGATCTCTCTGTTGGCCGGCCATTGGTTAATGATCACACCTGATTTTGATAATCAACGTCAACTTTGGTCGATATGCAAAATATACATACTGCTACAGAATTATATGTTTTAAATAAGAAGACAATCTGCATCTACGTCTTACTGCGTTTACGTCCTACTGCTACAAAGTATATACATTACATCATCATCAAGAACCAATCGTACTGGAATCAAGATCAAGCTTTTCATATTTTCTTCGGTAATTTAAATTTTTATTGAGTCTAGGAAAATATGTTCGGTTGATCAGCATTTATACTGGCTTAGGTATCTCTCAAGTCCATGAACAAAATTAAGCCTACCTATCCATATCAAAGTCCACACATCCAAAAAGCCTAAAATCTAATAGATTTGGTCCAAAAGTTCTTTCCTACCTAGGCAGAACTCAGACAAAACTCGACCCGTGTTCGGTCAGGTCAGTTTGAATTTAGTTTTACAATCCCTCCAATCTACATCCAACGTTCGAATGCGAGATTTTTGCATTAAAATTAGCCCAAACTCTGCCCAAATTTGGTCTACAAAAATACTATAAATAGAGATGAACTTTCACTATATCAAATAACTCATTCACTCTCTCTTCTCTATCTCTTTAAGTGTTTACTATGAGCAAAACTTTCAAATCAAGCCTATACCACTCTTAGCCAAAGTCGGTACAATTTTATTCAATCTAGAGTCTTGGTACTGAAGAGTTGTATCGGAGGCTGCATTTCAAATTTTTTTCCATGTTTTCAAAATCGTCCTATGGAGTCGGTCGTGCTCTCGTCACCAAGCACGGTATTATAAGGGACTACAAGCTCTCAATTAGCTTGTGCCATAGTGGATTAACATCGAGCAAGAGTACTCGAGACTGGACTAGTCCTCTTAGAGGAAAACCTATATACATCGATGTGTCACTGAGTTTGATTTCTTGACTCTTACTTTATCGCATATTTTATTTACTACCATTTACCTGCCATAGTATATAACTGCTTATTTTTAATTGGTGATAATTTTTGCTGCACACGCACACACATTCTATTTACCCTCTCTCTAGAGGTTCTCAACGGACCTACAATTGGTATCAGATCTGGTTATATATATATATACATAACCATCTAGACTATGTAAATATATCTATGGCAGCCATTAAATTGATATTTAACGGTGAAGGAAAATCCACAAATAGACTCCCACTATTTGATGGAACAAATTACATATACTGGAAAACACGAATGAGTTTCTTTTTTAAGTCAATGGACTTCGACCTTTGGTCGATAGTAATAGACGGTTACAAGAAACCTTCTAGAATAATGATTGATGGTGTACTTGTAGACAAGCCACATGATAAATACACAAAGCATGAAAAGATACAAGCTAGTCTAGATGTATGAGCCATAAATGCATCATTCTATGCAATTGACAAAATTGAGTTTAACCGCGTATCAACCTATACGATGTCTAATGAAATTTGGAGACTTCTTTAGGTAGCTCATGAAGGAACTTCTCAAGTGAAGGAATCTAAAATCAATAGACTAACACAGGAATATGAATCTTTCAAGATAAAATTGGATGAGTCAATTATACAGACGTTCACTTATTTCCTTGATATATTACTAATCCTTTATAATCTCTTGGTAATGATTACATCAATCACAAGAAACCAGAAAAGTTTTGCATGCTCTAACCAAGAATTGGAACCCGAAGGCCACCACGATCATAGAAGGAAATGACCTCACCATGATGACTTTAGAGACACTAATGGGCAAGCTCATGACCCATGAGCTGGACTTGCAAGAATTTGAAGAAGCAACTCCCAAAGAAAAATCAATTACCTTCAAAGCTCAAGTTAGAAGAGTCGCATGCAATGACTTTGACAAAGAAGATTCTGATGGTGAAGAATAGGCCTTGCTGGTCAAAAATTTCAGAAATTTTATGAAGTTTGAGAGATCAAACCGAAAGAAGAAATACATTTAAGAAAGCAACAAAGAAGAAACAATATACTTCGAATGTAAGAAGTCAGGGCACATAAAGAAGGACTGTCCACTGTCAAAGAAGAGCAGTCCATATGATCGATCAAGATCGAGTAGAAAAGCTACAATCGGTCGAAAGTATGCTAACACCAGTACCTAGCACGAAAGTGAGGCCAGTGAATCAGAGGAGGAGGACAGGCCTAGCTGCAGTACAAATGTCTGTCTGATGGCATTTGATAAGGTATATGAAAACCCTATATATGATGATTTTACTTTTATAAATTAGAAAATGCCTTTAGCAAACTACTTGAAGAACATAGAAATGTGTTGGACAAGTACAAGCAATATCGCAAAGACACTACTGAAGTAGCTAGACTGTCTAATCTTATTGAAGACATTAAGGAGGCATCTACTACCGGTAACACGAAAGAGATAGCCAAGCTTAAATTGGACTATCATGAGGCTATCCTCACCATAGAGAAGAAAGAAAGAGACTATGTTAAGGTGCAAGAACTTTATGACATAGGAAAGAAGAGACACTTTGTCACTGAGCAAAGACTCATAGATATGACTGCTAAATATGAAGAGTCTTGTGCGTGTTGGCCCATTTTCTAATGGTCACACCCGATTTTGATAGATCAACAAACAACTTAAGTCAATACACAAAATATACAAACTGCTGCTAACATTTCAGGTCAAGTGAAATCAATATCAAAAGTGTACTACAACATTTGGAAGCATGTCAATCATCATTTCGAAGTGTTCATGTATTGTAATTTGTCTGAGTTATTTTACAATTTATTATGTATTTTTATCTTTATTGAGTCTAAGATACAAATTATAAAATCGACTGGATATTACTGGCTTAGGTTATCCACAGTCCACCTATCTAAAAATTCTGCCTATCCACCAAAATTCCTTATACCAAAAATATTACTTATCCTATGCAAATAGAATTGGACCAAATATTCTTCTAAGTACTGGATGAACTTAGATAGAACTCTGGCCGAGTTCGGTCCGAGTTCGGATAAAGTTCGGACCGAGTTCGGTCAATTCAAATTCAAATGTTTGTTGCCTCCAAATCTGCATGCAACGTTCGTTTGCGAGATCCTTGCATCCGAACTCTGCCCGAACTCTGTCCGAGTTTGGTTCTCAAAAACACCTATAAATAGAAGAGAATTTCTCATTTCAAATCACTCATCTTCTCTTCTCTTTATCTATATCCAATAGTGTTCTCATTGATCTAAAGCTTTCACACTCCACCTATACATCTCTTAGCCAAAGCTAATAACATCTATTTGATTTAGAGTCTTTGGTTGTCAGAGTTGTAAAAAGGTCGTTCAAGTTCAGAACATATTTTTATTTTTGGAGCCAGTTGTGCACTCGTCGCCAAGTACGATATTGTGAAGTCGGTCGTGCACTTGTCACCAAGCACGGTGTTGTAAAGAGACTGCAAGCTCTCAGTTAGCTTATGAATAGTGGATTAACAGCAGGCAAGAGTACCTGCGACTGTATTAGTCCTCCAAGAGGAAAACTAGTATATATCGCGGTGTCCACTGAGTTTGATTCTCTGATCTCTTGCTTCATTTATTTACTGTCTCTTTATTCACTGCCATTGTTATCTACTTTTAATTTTTAATTGGTGATTATTTTCTGCTGCACTCGTATTCACTTTATTCACCCCCCTCTAGAGGTGCTCAACGGTCCTACAATTGGTATCAGAGCAGGTTATATTCTAATATAACAACCTCAGAAAGTATATATGGCAGCTGTGAAATTAATATTCAATGGTAAAGGGTAATCCACAAATAGACCCCCACTATTTGATGGAACAAACTATACATACTAGAAAACACGTATGACATTCTTCTTAAAGTCTCTTGATTTTGATCTTTGGTCTATAATTATTGACGGTTATAAGAAATCGGCACCAACAGTAGTTGATGGCATACTTACAGACAAGCCTCATGATAAATATACAGAGGCAAAAAAAGCAAAATCTAGTCTAGATATACGTCCCATCAATGCACTGTTCTGTGCAATTATCAAGACAGAGTTCAATCGAGTTTCAACCTGTAATACGTTTCATGAGATTTGGAAACTTCTTGAGGTAACTCATGAAGGTACTTTCCAAGTGAAGGAATTCAAAATCAGTAGACTACACAGGAATATAAATCTTTTAAAATGAAATCCGGTGAGTCAATTACACAGATGTTCACTCGTTTTCTTGATATTACTAATCATTTGCAATCTCTTGGTAAGGATTACAGTAATCACGAGAAGATCAAAAAAGTGCTACAGGCTCTAACCAAGAACTAGAACCCAAAGACAACTGCAATCATTGAAGGAAACGATCTCACCACAATGACTCTGGAAATACTTATGGGCTAGCTAATGACCCATGAGCTGGACCTACAAGAGTTTGAAGAAGCAATCCCAAAAGAAAAATATATTGCCTTCAAAGCTCAAGCCAGAAGATCAACATGCAAAGATTCTAATGTAGAATCATCCAGTGGTGATGAACAAGCCCTGCTTATGAAGAACTTCAGAGAATTTTTAAAGTTTGAGAAATCAAACAGAAAGAAGAAAGATGTCCATGAAAGCAATGAAGAAGAAACAATCTGCTTTGGATGCAAGAAGTCAGTGCATATGAAGAAGGACTGCCCAACTCCAAAGAAAAGCAGTCCAAATGATAGATCAAGATCAAGCCGAAGAACAACAACCGGTCGAAAGTATGCAAATACAAGTATCTGGCATAAAAGTGATGATAGTGAATCAGAAGAAGAAGATGGACCCTGCAGCACTGCAAATGTCTGTCTCATGGCTTTTGATAAGGTATCCTCAAATCTTCTATATGATGATTTTACTTTCGATGAGCTTGAAAATGCCTTCAGCGAACTACTTGAAGAACACATAAATGTGCTTGACAAGTATAAGCAATCTCGAAAAGAGGTCAAGGCATGCACAACCGAAGTAGCTAGACTGTCAAATATTTTTAAAGATATTAGAGAGACATCTACTACTGGTAATACGGATGAGATAGCCCAGCTTAAAGTAGACTATCATGAGGCTATCTTCAAAATTGAAAAGAAAGAAAGAGACTATGTCAAGATACAAGAGTTATATGACATAGAGAAGAAAAAGCACTTAGTCACAGAGCAAAGACTCATTGATATGACCGCTAAATATGAAGAGTCTTATGCGATTTCTAAAAAGTTAGAAATCAAGTTAGGCAAACAGGCTATAATTGTGACACAGCCTAAAATTAGTCATAATGCTAAGCATACACCTAAGAGGACTAAAACACAGAAAGCACATAAGAAACACGAATATCACCATGCTTTCACATATTGGTTTTCAAAGAAACCACATATGCATGTCAACACAAAATCAACTAACATGTTTTCAAAACTTACATGCACGTACTGTGGTACTCATAGGCACATATCACAGTATTGTCTAGCAAGAAAGCTTATTGACAATCATACACTGATTTGGAGATCTAAGACTAATCAAAATAGACCCTTCAGTAAATGGGCACCAAAGGATTCATCTACTTATTTTGTAGGTGGACCATCAACCCTCTCATGCTAAAAGCAAGTGGATCCTCGATAGCGGATGTTCGTGGCATATGACTGGTGATGCATCTTTGTTCGCCACGCTATCGATGAAGAAAGAAGGATATGTCTCCTTCGAAAACAACCTGAGAGGTGATATCATTGGAAATGGCATTGTTGGTGTTTCTCCTTATCTTGTAATAAAAGAAATTTGTCTAGTTACATAATTGAAACATAACCTACTGAGCATAAGTCACTTGGCTGATAATGGTTATGGCATCAATTTTGTAAAAGATAAATGTACAATATATGATATATCATCTAGTAATCCCGTATATGAAGGAATTAGAGAAGACAACATTTATGTTTTCTTTCTAGAGAGTACTAATAATGCAGGAAGATGCCTAGTAGCAAACTTAGATAAAAGATGGTTGTGGCATATGAGGCTAGAACATGCTAATATGGACACTATCTCACGGCTAAGCACTAAAAAGTTGATAAAAGGACTCCCTGAGATATCATTCAAGAGAGATATGGTATGTGTAGACTGTGAAAAGAACAAAGCACATAGGTCGACATTTAAATCTATCAACTCTGTAAGTACTTCTAGACCTTTTTCAGTTGATACATATAGATTTATTTGGTCCTAGTAGAGTCGCTAGTCTTGGCGGTAAGCTCTACGCCTTTGTTATTGTTGATGATTTCTCTCGCTTTACTTGGGTTTACTTTTTATCAAACAAAAGTGATACAATTTTTGAATTTCAGATATTTTCTAAAAAGTTACAAAATAAAAAAAGCTTCATGATTACTCGTATCCGAAGTGATCATGGTGACGAATTCGTAAATACTGATTTCAAAAAGTCTTATGATGATAGTAGATATTACCACAAGTTTTCCTGTCATAGAACTCCTCAACAGAATGGTGTTGTGGAGCGGAAGAACCGTACTCTAAGCGAGATGGCTAGAGTCATGCTGAATCATCACAATCTTTCTAAATATTTTTGGGCAGAAGCTGTAAGTACATCATGTTATGTTTTAAATAGGGTGTTAATTCAACCTATCTCGAAGAAAATACCTTATAAACTTTGGTTTGGAAGAATTCCAAACATTTCTTATTTTAAAGTTTTTGGATGTCGCTGTTTTATCCTGAACACCAAGAATAACTTGAAAAAGTTCAACTCTAAAGTAGATGAAGGAATATTTTTCGGATATGCTGCTAAGAGTAAGGGATATAGAATTTTCAGTAAAAGATCTATGATTGTTGAAGAATCTATTAACGTTACTTTTGATGAGCTCAATAGTCACAGATCTAGCGACAGTGATGATGAAAATGTACAAGCCAGAACAGATAAAAGTCATGTGGAAGATCTGACTCATAGATTTGAATCATTGAAGTTCTTGCTAGATCATCCAGAGACGCTCATTATAGGTGATATATCAAAAGGTGTAAGTACACGTTCTTCTTATAGAGATACTGAAATAGAAGTTAATGTAGCATTTATTTCACAAGTAGAACCTAAGAATGTAGCAGATACTTTTAATGATGATTTTTGGATTGATGCCATGCAAGAGAAACTTAATCAATTTGAGAGAAACCAAGTTTGGGAACTCGTTCCTAAACCTATTGGTCAATCAATAATTGGTACTAAATGGGTGTTCTGAAATAAATTAAGTGAAGATGGACAAGTTCTACGCAACAAAGCACGTCTAGTGGCACAAGGTTATAATAAAAAAGAAGGTATTGATTATGACGAGACATATGCTCATGTTGCTAGACTAGAAGCTATCCGTATGTTTTGTGCATATGCATGTTTTAATAATTTTAAATTAATTCAAATGGACGTGAAAAGTGCATTTTAAATGGATTTTTGAAAGGAGAAGTTTTTGTGAAACAACCCCCTGGTTTTGAAGATTTTAAAAAACATGATCACGTCTTCAAACATAAGAAAGCACTCTATGGACTCAAACAGGCACCTCGTGCTTGGTACGAACGCCTAAGTGCCTTCTTACTTGAAAATAATTTTTCAAAAGGAAGAGTTGATTCTACTTTATTTATCAAGTCTTTAGATGATGATATTCTTCTTGTGCAAATATATGTTGATAACATCATATTCGGATCTACTAATAAAAAACTTTGTCAAGAGTTTACTAAGTGTATACAGAGTAAATTTGAGATGAGTATGATGGGAGAGATGAACTTCTTCCTAGGACTTCAGATCAAACAACACTTAAAAGGAACATTCATCAATCAAACTAAATATACAAAGGACATACTGAAGAAGTACGACTTCGATAATGTAAAGCCAATCGGAACTCCAATGGCTACATCAACAAAGCTTGACATTGATGAAAGTGGTAAACCTGTCGACCAGCGTAAGTATCGAGGTACGATTGGTAGTTTATTTTATTTAACTGCTAGTCGCCCTAATATTATCTTTAGTGTCTGTATTTGTATACGATATCAGACAAATCCTAAGAAATCACACTTATGTGCCCTTAAGCGTATCTTCCGATACCTTAAGGGAACTTCAACAGTCGGCTTATGGTATCATAAAACCAAAATTTTTAACCTGATAGGTTACTTGGATGCGGATTTTGCAGGATGCAAAGTAGACCGTAAAAGTACTAGCGGTACGTGTCATTTTCTAGGAAAAGCCTTAGTCTCATGGTTTAGCAAGAAATAAAATTTTGTAGCGCTATCAACTACTGAGGATGAGTATATCACTACAGGACGATGTTGTGCTCAAATTTTATGGATAAAGCAAACCTTAGAAGACTACAATCTGCACTACACTAAGATTCCTATTTATTGTGACAACACCAGCACTATTAACCTGACTAAGAATCCTATATGTCATTCACACACAAAATACATAGAGATTTGTCATCACTTTTTACGTGATCACCAACAACACGGGGACATTTGCTTAGAATTTGTTGACACATATCATCAACTAGCAGACATTTTCACAAAACCACTAGCTGAAGACCGCTTTAACAATCTACGTCGAGAGCTCGACATACTTGAATTTTCAGATTCATAATGTAGTATGATTAGTAAATCAATTTATAACTCAAAACTTTGACCTTTATTAATGGACGTTATTTTGGGTATAAGCCGAAAGGGTCCTTCTGTCATACAGGCGTAAATAGCCTGAAGCGATACGGTGTACTAGTCTTCGGACTATCGCTAGCTGGGAACCGGCCCCTACAGCTAACCCAAAGTAATAGAAATTATTAAATGAAGAAGTATGAATGTTATACATTGAAGTTTATCAATTATACAACATTAATGATATTGGAAATACAAGTAGCCGAACTCGGAACGAGTTCGGACCGAATTCAGATGGAGCCGGTGCGAATTTCCAGAACACCAGCAACCGGCCCTAGCCTATATATATATATATATATATATATATATATATATATATCCTTTTACCCATCTCTTTTCACCATCCTTCAATCCGAGAACCTCTTCAAAGTTACTTTCACTACTTCCTAGTCTTCCTCCTCCCTACTTCGCAGATCTTCGAAGCTCGGAAGCAGTCTCCTTTCTCCTCTCTTAATCTTTTAGAAGTATCCTCTCTCTCTTTTTTAATTCTATTCCTATGGCACCCAAACTTTACCACAAAAGGAAGAAATTAGCTTCCAAGAGTGGTTCTCATGCTGGATCCTCCTCCGTTGAGTATGAACAAGTTAGCATATTTAGTCCCGCTCGTCCAACCGACGATGATGACTATGATACTGGACTTTTCCCATATACAGACTTTTCTATTGCCTGGTTTGACAACTTTTTTTATAGAGATATTTGTCCCGGTCGTTATGTCAACTTCACAATATTTTCTGAGTATGTCACTACATTTGAAAATCTATCTCTTCGTGATTTTTTCGAAACTGTCGACAATATATATGATAATGATGTTCATATGTCTTACTGTAACTTACAAGTTGTAGAGAGTGGTATTTATTCATGTGTTGGAGGTAGAGAAATTGAATTAAACTCTACTGATGTCAGTGAATTTTTCTATATGCCTGACATAGGTGAAGCCCTAGTTGACATCAATCATGTCCAATTTCTAGAGGACATGACTCTTGATTCTTTCAAGGTCGCCATGTGTCATCCTTATCTTGTTCCTAGAAATGGCAGGGTGTACTCACGGCACCTTAATCAAAAATCTTATAAGTTACATTGTTTTGTGTTCTCTGCTTTGCTTCCCAAGACGAGATTTTCAGACGATGTCACGTTTTTCGAGATGTCTGCTATGTATCATCTGCACTATGGTGTCACTTTCTCTATCCCCAAGACTTTCATTGCTTGGATGATTAGCTGTAGGAGGATGGGGCGCAACCTCATGTACCCCATGTACTTGGCTAAAATCTTTAGACGTCTTGGAGTTGATCTATCTCAGTGTCCTTTCTCTTCTACTGCTTCTGAGCTAAGTAGATCCAGGACTGTCATGACCCGCACACGCTTTTCGGATACGAGACGTGTCCAAGCCAGCCTACGCCGCAGAGTCGACGGTAGAACGCTGTCACGGTCATGATGCTCAAAATCACAAAATAACAACTTTAATGCTCATTCACCTTTCTAAGATTTATTACAATAATTACAATATTTATATTGGAAAGAAAATACAATGTTCTTACACATTTAATGAAATTAATACCACTGCTATCTATGTCTAGGTTTATGTCTGCAAGTACACCCGTAACTCCCAAAACTAAGTGAATCCACGACTAACCTGAAAAATGTTGATTTTCAGTCAGGAATGGAACAAGCACACAAACCGACGACAATACGAAAACACAATAGAATTAACAAGACATGAAAATAACATATGAGAGATGAAAATTAGAAAGTAACAGATGACATGACAAGTGGTGAAGAAGACAAGGAAAACAAATAAAATACAACTATCTATGTGTTTTAAAATATCAGTTTCAACATGTGAACGGCTAGGGGGTAAATCCGGCACCCTGCACGTGTCGTGTGCAGCTGCTATTCTCCACGAAAGACACGGGAGATAGTTCTGGGTAGTCCACATGTCTACTAAGATATTTTCCCTCTCGACTACTCCGTGTGACGAGCGTGTCAACAAGCAGCAAGACATATGTATAAACATGAAATGTATAGACTACTATGAATCGAAAAATAACCAGAAAGTGTACTTACATGGGTCCTTTTCTGGTGAAATTGGTAGTTCCATTGAGTCCAGGATAGTCCGATTAGCCTATAGTCGATATGACGTAGTCAGAGACACAGAAACTAGGAACGTATGACTAGTCGTAGCCAAGATTAATTAGTCGAAGAAATTCAAAAAAATAATTATAACTATTTATGATTATTTAGAAATTATTTACTATATTTAGAAACTATATATTTTTCCTATTAGTCAAAATATCGTAGACAATAATTTGAAAATCCCAGAAAAACCATTTTAGGCCAAATACCTAATTTTGAAAGTAATTGTAGGGCTAGAGCCCAATATTAGTCACTGGCAAATTAATAATAAAAAAATATGTCCCAAACTATTTACTTTATACTAAGGCTGCAAAAGCCTAATAACAAAATTCCTGTATAATGGTTTTTAGTGGAAATAGTTCTATTTGGAAAATAATATATATATATATATATATATATATATATATATATATATAATACCATAAAATAGTTATATGGATCTTCTGAATGTTAAACTAATAATATAAGAGTTTAACTTATTAACAAAATATGGCTCCTGGCTTATTCGTATATGACTATTCAATTAGAAGTGGCTATGGCCTGAAATGCACCATCCTTACTATTCAAGCTAAAAGAATATATCTTCGTCCGAGCTCTCTAGCCTAGTGGTATTAGAGTGGACACCTGGAGGGGCCGGCAAGGTTCGAGTCCCCCAATTGTGTGTGTGTGAGTGGGATTTCAAAAAAAAAGAATATATCTTCTTAATTATACCTTATTATGGAAGGGCCATATTGTAATTTTCCATATTCAATCTTTCACTCACAAGTATTAACACCAACACCAATTCTTTATTTGTATGCTATAGTACCCATGCAAAGCATGGTGCTGTACCTTATCTCTCTTCATCTATGAACTATGCCTGTGGAGCATGAACTATGTATATGGAGCAGTAGATGGTATTTATACCAGCTTAAACACCCTCTCAGCTAGCTCTTCCCCTAATGCTTTTCGATGAGTAGTACTGCCTCCTCAGAGCTGCCCTTCCTGGTGAGCTTGTCAATGGAACACTTGCTCCGGTTGTGAGGACGTGGTGGTGGAGGGTGTCTCCGACTCGGATACAGGAAACAGCGACTTCTTCGGTTCGAGAAGATGCTTCCTGGAGGCTCGCGGCTTCGCACGATTTCGAAAGGCCATCGGCTTCGGTTGTCATGGAAACGAGCAACCTTGCTAACTCGGAAGAACAGCTCTCCGGTCCCTGGTGTAAACATGCACCTCCATATTCAGCGACAGCTCGCTGGTCCTAAGCAGCTGCCACAGCCTGACCACTGCCTGCAGAAAGAACGTCGACAGAGTCTGCTTCAGGAACCCGAACGTGTCCTTGTTGGAGAAGCCCATGCGGCTCAGCAGGTCGCACGTCATCTGGTCCCGCAGGATGGGGTGATGCAAGGACGCCACGGGGTGGCCGAAGGTCATCTCCTCCGTGGTGCTGCGATAATCCCGCAGGCTCACGGGAGGGCAGTACCGCGTAGGAGGCGGTATCTCCGTCGCCCGGAGCGTCGTGTAGGCCCGGTCCCCGTCGACGTCTCTCGGACACAGCTGGGTGTTGGCGTTGGCTTGGTAACAACTGTCGCAGCTGTTCTGCCTCGAGGTGCACCATCTTGGACAGCCTCTGCGGCCTGCCTCGCGATGAGGTTGGGAAGAAGGCAGGTCGGATGAGAGGCTGCGATGGGCGGTGGCCGAACTCAGGCTTCAACGAGAGGCCTATCGAAGTTGGTGAGGGTGTAGCCTGGCATCTGTATTTGCTAGCTCGGAAAGCCGGACGCGCGGGTGCAGTGATGCGCGTCCTGCTTCCTTGCGCGATAAGACAGCCACGGAAACGACAAGATGGTTTGTAGGCGATCGTTCGGTAATGGCGTGAAGAGCCGGTGGTCCGGTAAGGATCAGGGACGACAGTGTGGGGCTGCACGAGTGTGGCTTGCTAGCACCGTAGAGCGTCGGTGCAATGGATGCACCTAGGTCCTGCGGCTGCTGCTCCTACTCATGTGATGGTGAAGGTTCCTAGGGTTTTGTATTCCTTATATAGTAATAGTTGCTATGGTATAATGGGCCGGGTTAGTCATTCAGAAACCACATTAGGAGTTGGGCTTGCTATTTTAAGGGTTTGCTTTGGGTTTGTCCTGGTTTAGGAGGTAAGGAAAAATTTGGGCTATTGAAAGGAAAAGGGGAAATAATAGATTGAAAGAGCTTTGGCCTTGCTTGTGGGCAAGTATGAATATTTGGCTAAGTAAACTAATAGAAGAGAATAATGGTTGTCGCTTAGTTGGTCAAATTGTTAGGGAAGATATAATGGATGGTTTGAGCTTGACTACAGAAGGAGTGAAAATTATTATATTGGGCTTAAAACCCAAAATATGTACAACAAACAATTTATCCTATATGGTATTTAGGCCCAACAATAATAAACTTTGCAATCGGGTCTTAAGTCCCAAATAATTAAGTAGGTTACCAATAGGCTAAGCTCGATTGTGGCTTCTTACTTAGGCATATGGAAGTAGAATTTATAACGAGGAAATAACGATGTGTGGCATGACGGGACTTCAAGAAAATATATTATTTATATATTTATATTACATATTTACATGTGTATATAGTCCATAAATACCAAATATATATTTAAAGAAATTTATTTATCATATCTACAAATAAAATATTAATTAAATTGCCATCTACATTTTTATCATATACATATGCCTATTGCATATATAGAGTACATATACCCGGTATGCATATAACAATAATGTATAATTCTGTATTTGTATATAAGTATTTAGCTAAAACTATATATATACATGTATTCAACCTGTTGATTCCAACAATCCTAAAAGAATCTACAAAGACATTATTCATTATATAAATATAATTATCAACTTAATGGTAATAACATATATATTATAAATAACCATTCATCAAACTATTTACTAGGCTATTAGGATAAAATACCAAATATATATATATTCGTCTTGCACTCTAAAACTTAACCATGACTAAGGCCTTCTATAGTAATTAATTAAATAAACAATTATTTATAAAAATTCTAAAGTCACCATTCAGTTCAAATATATGAAATAAAATAAAATTATCTTCAAAATTTTGTGATGGGTAGTTACAAGGACTTACCCCAACCCACCTCCTCCACCTGGTGCTGAACCTACTGCTCCGGTTCACGCTGATGATCCTCAGGCTCCTGTCCCTGCTGCTCCAGCCCCTGCTCCTGGTTTCAACCCAGGATTTTATCAGCGCTTTGATGACTTTGTTGCTCTCTCAGCTCAACGTCATCAGAGTTACATAGACGCTGAGTTCCGCCACATCACCCAGGCACAGGTGTTGCGGAACAACATAGCTGACATACACTGGAGTCTATCTCATGATCCCACACATCCGATTCAGATGATCTATCACCCCAGATTCACTGGTCATAGGTTCGATGAGGAGGCTACTTTTACTCACTTCAATCTTACCACGGCCTACTTTCCACCGAATGCTCATGGAGGTGATGACACACCGTTGTGATGTGGGACTTCAGTTGATTTTCATGGATGCTGATGCTAGATGATGATCATAGTATTTTTTTTATGTACTAGTCTAAACTGATGAATTAGACTTTCAGACTTATTTTATACAGTCATCTACTGTTGAGTTATGACTGATTATGATTATGTTAGTTGCACTTCAATTGATTTTCTTATATCATATTTTAGTTGTGTTACAGCTTCTCTTAGTTTATTTTTTATGAGATTTGTTATCTGTGGAATTACTCTGTCTCTATCTTTGTTAAATGCTGAACATTGTTGGCTTCACACATTACAGGGGAGCTGAAACATTTTGAACATGACAAAGGGGAAGAAAGAGCAATACCAAAACAATATTTGTTACAAAAGCTTCACAGAACAAATCAGGTATTTTATTTTAATCAAATATTTTAGATATATTTTGGTATAGACTCAAGTTTGTCATTTATCAAAATTTAGGAGATTGTTGGCCCATTTCCTAATGGTCACACCCGATTTTGATAGATCAACAAACGACTTACGTCAATACACAAAATATACAAATTGCTGCGAACATTTCAGGTCAACTGAAATCAATATCAAAAGTGTACTACAACATTTGCAAGTATGTCATTCATCATTTCGAAGCGTTAATGTATTAGAATTTGTCTGAGTCATTTTATAATTTATTATGTATTTTTATATTTATTGAGTCTAGGATACAAATTATAAAATCGACTGGATATTACTGGCTTAGGTTATCCACAGTCCACCTATCTAAAAAGCCTGTCTATCCACCAAAATTCTTTATACCAAAAATATTACTTATCCTATGCAAACAGAATTGAACCAAACATTCTTCTAAGTACTGGATGAACTTAGACAGAACTCTAGCCGAGTTCGGTCCAAGTTCGGACCGAGTTCGATCAGTTCAAATTCAAATGTTTGTTGCCTCCAAATTTGTATGCAACGTTCGTTTGCGAGATCCTTGCATCCGAACTCTGTCCGAGTTCGGTTCTCAAAAACACCTATAAATAAAAGAGAATTTCTTATTTCAAATCACTCATCTTCTCTTCTCTCTATCTATATCCAATAGTGTTTTCATTGATCTAAAGCTTTCACACTCTACCTATACATCTCTTAGCCAAAGCCAGTAACATCTATTTGATTTAGAGTCTTTGGTTGTCAGAGTTGTAAAGAGATTGTTCAAGTTCAGAACACATTTTGATTTTCGGAGCCAATCGTGCGCTCGTCGCCAAGCACGGTGTTGTGAAGTCGGTCGTGCACTTGTCACCAAGTACGGTGTTGTAAAGAGACTGCAAGCTCTCAATTAGCTTGTGAATAGTAGATTAACAGCAGGCAAGAGTACCTGCGACTGGATTAGTCCTCCAAGAGGGAAACTAGTATATATCGCAGTGTCCACTGAGTTTGAGTCTCTGATCTCTTGCTACATTTATTTACTGTCTCTTTATTCACTGCCATTGTTATTTGTTTTTAATTTTTAATTGGTGATTATTTTCCGCTGCACTCGCACTCGCTCTATTCATCCCCTATAGAGGTGCTCAACGGTCCTACAGTGCGATCGCTAAAAAGTTAGAGATCAAGTTAGGCAAACAGGTCATCCCTGTTACACGACCTAAGGTTAGTCCTAATATCAAGCATATATCACAAAGGACTAAACCAAAAAAAGTACCTAAGCAACATGCTTCTTACAATCATGGTTTCACATACAGGTTTCCAAGAAAGATACATAAGAATGTCAACACAGAAACAAATAGCACAATTTCAAAAATCATATGCACATACTTTGGTACTCACAAGCACATATCACAGTATTGTAGAGCTAGAAAGCTTGTTGATACTAATTTACTTGCTTGGATTTCTAAGACTAATCATAATAGAGCTTTGACAAAATGGGTACCAAAGGATTCGTCTACTCATTTTGTAGGTGGACCCTCAACCCTTTCATGCTAGAAGCAAGTGGATACTCTATTACGGATGTTCGTAGCACATGACTGGTGATGCATCTTTATTTGCTACGCTATCGATGAAGAAATAAGGATATGTTTCCTTCGACAACAATCTGAGAGGTAATATTATTGGTAACGACACTATTGGTATGTTTCTCTATCCAAAAATAAAAGATGTTTGTCTAGTCACAAAATTAAAGCAGAACCTATTGAGTATAAGTCATTTGGCAGATAATGGTTATGGCATCAACTTTGTGAAAGAAAAATATTCTATATATGAAATGTCTACTGACAATCCCGTATATGAAGGGATCAGGAAAGATAATATTTATATATTTTTTCTAGAATGTACTAACAATGCAGGTAAGTGCCTGGTAGCCAATCAAAATAAAAGTTGGCTATGGCACACGGGGCTAGAACGTTCAAATAAGGATAATATCTCACAGCTATGTACTAAAAAGATGGTAAAAGGACTCCCAGAAATTACATTCAAGAGAGATATGGTATGTACTAACTG
This sequence comes from Iris pallida, assembly GCA_029216955.1. NCBI lineage: Eukaryota > Viridiplantae > Streptophyta > Magnoliopsida > Asparagales > Iridaceae > Iris > Iris pallida. Next base: position 3,901,541 of record JANAVB010023996.1, on the reverse strand, counting down.
TAAAAAGAACAAGGCAACTAGGTCATCTTTTAAATTTATCAACGCTGTAAGTACTTCGAGACATTTGCAGTTGATTTATATGGGTTTCTTTGGTCCTAGTAGAGTCACTAGTCTTGGTGGAAAACTCTGCGCTTTTGTTATAGTTGATGACTTCTCTAGATTTACTTGGGATTTCATTTTATCAAATAAAAGTGATACCATTTTTGAATTTAAATATTTTGCAAAAAGGTTCCCCGGACAAGGTTGTTAGTACGTCACCTAAACCATCATTTCTATGAACTCCATCACATTATTTACTCTTCTTTGCCGCCTAAGACGAGATCCACTGATGAGATCAACTTCTTAGAATTATCTGCTATGTACCACATCCACTTTGTAGTCACATTTTCTGTTCCCAAGACCATAATTTTTGGTATAGACAGTTGTTAGAGGACAGGCCGCAACCTCCTTTACCCTATGTATCTAGCGGTGATCTTTCAAAAATTCGGCATTGACTTAGACATTTGTCCTATCTCTGGATCACCTTATGAGCAGTTTAAATCTAGGAAGTATCCTCACCCTCCACCTCTACCCAGTGGTGCTCCACCTCTACCTGATCCAGCCGTAGCACCACGGGCGGCCCCCCGTACTACCATATTATATATATATATATATATATATATATATATATATATATATATATATATATATATATATATATATATATATATATATAGTGGTAGTACGGTTGGGGGGTGGGGGCGACCGAGCATAGGTCTCGGGTTTGAATCCCCCCGGGTGGTTGGATGGCTTTGGGCCACGGCCCGACTTGGAGAAAGGACACCTCATATATATATATATATATATATATATATATATATATATATATATATATATATATATATATATATATATATATATATATATATATATATATATATATGCTATTATACTATTTTATTTTTTATGACAAAAATATTTTTATGGGGGATAGTATGTGGCACATGCCTCCTAGTATAGATTTTGTTTACATATTTCATGATCATTAGGATCATGCCTGAGCCTATGGGTGAGGTATGACCATATTAAGGTCATATGGCCTCTAGATGGCCGATTTATTTATTTTATATTTTTAGGTAATTAATATTTAAGGATTTATTATTTTTTAAGGATTTTCAGGATTTACTGTAAGGTCATTCCGGGATATTTCAGGACCAAATAATTTTATATGGGCTCTCAATTTCTATAATTTTCTAGGGTTTTCTAGGTTTTCGGGAATTTTTAGATAATCAAAACCTATATAATTTATTTTTGCTATTATGATATTTGATTTTTTAGGACAAATATTTTTAAGGGGGATGGTATATAGCACATACTTCCTAGAATATATTTTTTTTAAAATGGATTTCATGATCACTAGGATCGTTCCTGAGCCTATAGGTGATGTATGGCCATATTAAGTTCATATGGCCTCTAGATGGCCTATTTGTATATTATTTATCTATTTTATATTTTTCTAGAATTGTGAATATTTTTAGATAATTATATTTAATGGTTTATTATTTTTAAGGACTTTCAAAATTTACTGTAAGGCCATTCTGGGGTGTTTCAGGACCAAATATTTTATTTGGGCTATAGATGACTATAAATATTTTCTAGAATTTTCTAGGAATTTTTTGGATTTTGTGAATTTTTAGATAATTAAAACCTATAGAAATTATTTTTCTATTGGATTTTGGGATACTATAGCGTCATACGGAGGTATTGTGCGACCAAATAATTTTATTTAGGTTTTAGACACTTAGAAATGTTTTCTATAATTTTCTAGGATTTCTCTGCAATTTATTTGGATTTAAAATGGTTTTTAAATCCATTTTCTGAATTTAATTTCCAAGTCAACATCGCATAGTCTGCACCCTGGCCCACCCATCCTATAGGTTCCAAGGATAGTGCTCCTAGAAATAGGAGAGCTATTGAGACATCTTATCCTGATAAGTCCAATAGTGATCAAATCTCTAGAAACAAATAATGAAGATGTACACATTGCAAATTTCACTGAAATGCCTATGGATGCTTCTAGAGTAACACAGGTACCTAAAAATGAAGAGATTTCGAGATTCTACACATGTTCAGGTCAATTGTGAAATAGGAAAACACTTATCAACGATGCCATATTTAGCTATGTAGCAGCAACTAAAATATTAGAAGACAAAGATGATTATGAAAATGAACCACATAATATAAATGAATGTTGACAAAAAAAGATCATCAATGTGGAAAGATGTTATTCGAGCAGAATTAAAATCTTTAGAAAAATATGGTGTGTTTGGACCTATAGTGGAAACACCAAATGACATAAATCATGTTGGTTTTAAATGGGTGTTCGTGAGAAAATGAAATGAGAGGAAGGAAGTTGAAATACAAAGTCCGACTTGTAGCATAAGGTTTCTCTCAAAGACCTGGAATTGACTATGTGGAGACATACTCTTCAGTTATGGATGCCATTACATTTAGATATCTAATTAGCCTCGCAACTTCTAAAAATCTTGATATGAGACTTATGGATGTTGTAACTAAATTTTTGTATGGAGACTTAGATACTGACATCTACATAAAAATTCCATAAGGCTTTATCATGCCAGAGACTAAGTCAAAGGACATGTGTTCAATTAAACTTAGGCAAGCTTTATATGGGTTAAAATAATTTGCAAGAATATGGTATAATCATCTTAGTATATATTTGACTAATGAATGATACAAAATAGTCAAATTTGCCCATGTTCTTCATTAAGAAATTCGAGAATAGATTCTCTATGGTAGCAGTGTATGTAGATGATATAAATATAATCAGGTCTTCTACAAATTTGGAGAAAACTGCAAACTATTTGAAGAAAGAATTTCTAATAGAAGACTTGGGAAAGATAAAGCTTTATCTCGGTTTGCAAGTTTTAGTGGAATATTAGTGCATTAATCCCCATATATTAAAAGGATTTTAAAACAATTCAGAATGGACAAAGCACATCCACTTAGTACACTTATGGTTCTAGGGAGTTTGGATTAGATAAAAATACATTTCAACCAAAGGGAGAAGTTGAGAAATAAATTTGGTCATGATTTCGTATTTAAGTTCTATTGGAGCACTATTATATCTAGCACAATGCATAATACCAGACATTACATTCTTTATTAATTTTTTATTTAGATATAGTTCTGCACCTACAATTATACATTAGAATGGAGCTATGCGATATCTACGTGGAACAACTGACATGGAATTATTTTATTCATGTAATTTTACTAACAATTATTGTCTAGTTGGTTATGCAGACTTAGATTATCTTTTTGATCCCATAAGGGTTGCTCCTAAACAGGTTATTGTTGGCCCAATGATCTAACTATGTTTTCGATTGTGGTTATTCGATTAAGTTTAACATTATAATATCACTAATATTTATGCTATCTCTATAGCATTGATACTTAAACTTTGCGTAGTTCTAATGTGCTTTATCTTATCATACTTGCTACATGTATATTGCTTTGTTCGTCTAATATGTATTTGCAGAAAAGCAATTAGCAAGATCAAATATAGACATATGTAATGAAGAAATCATGGTGGGCCAATGACGATGGTATTCCACAAAAATTTCTCTGAACCGCCCGACGACATCTTCGGAGCCACGCACCTTGGGGTTCCGCTGCCTGGTCAGCGGACGGGGGGTCGAGGGGGCAGCACCCCCCGTCAGGGGTTCGGGGGCGAATCCCCCGAAAGGTATTCAATTTTCACAAACTGAGTATCTTTGGACTGTTGCCGCCAAAAGAAAAAGTCAGCACATATTAAAGAAAAAAGTCAAGCCATGCCATCATCATTTCAAGACTCTGAAGAAACCTGCACCTGTCTAAGTATATCTGGAGTCTGTAATGAGTCTTAGGAATATTTGTAAATACGAGAAATGGATGGCAAAATCGAAAGCTATTGTGCATGATGTTTAACATGATGTGCGCTAACAATATACCAAATTGATATTTATATTCTCTAATTTAATTCAAGTATTAATATAATTACCATTATATATATATATATATATATATATATATATATATATATATATATATATATATATAAAGAAGAAATGAGCTTATTGATGTAACATGCTCAAAATGCCGAAGCCTATACAAGTAAACGCACCAAGCGCGAAGAAAAAACAAAAACAAAAAGAGGCCAAAAGGCAACCACATGTGCCATACCAGAACCCTAGGCTATGTCAGCGCATTCCAAAAACGGTCCGAGGAGTGAGTGCAGCACCTCCGAATTTTCAAAATTTGTCGGAGGGCTTTCCTGTTCAGTTGTGTAGGGGTGTACTGGCGACCTTCGTATCTATATTTGTTCCGGTTCTTCCAAAGCACCCAAATTTTGGCAGCTGCGACGATCTGATGCCCGTGAGAGACGCCCCAATTGGCTAGGAGATCGTTGAAGCCCCTGGCCTGATATACCTGTCCGTATCGGCAAGAGAGGCAGTTCCAAAACTGAGTGGCGAGGTCGCCGGAGACCAGGATGTGTTCTGTGGTTTCTGCTTGGTACGATGTGCAACATTGGCATCTGGAGGCAAGGCTGAAGCCAATTGAGGTGAGGGAGTCGCCGGTAGGTAGCTTTCTGCGGTGGGCTCTCCAGACCAGAATATACCATTTGTTGGGGATACAGGAGTGCCAAAAAGGGGAGATCAACGGAGACGACACGCAGGTGCCTCTCACAACGATTTTGGCAGTGGCCATCATGAAAGTACTGCCGGAGGTGGGAGACCATCTCAAGGCATCTGGAAGATCACTGAGATGCATCTCAGCGACAGCAAGGTCAGCCGTCGCCACATGCCCCAGCCAATCACTGATCCTATTCCACCTCCACCCCAAGTTGTTGTCCCATAAATTGTGGATCATGCAACTAGGGGGCGGTCGGGGATAGCTGTATGACCGTATTGTTGAGCCAGCACTCGTGCCTCAGCGACGAGCATATAGGACCGTTGAGCACCTCTAAAGGGGGGTGAATAGAGTGAGTACGAGTGGAGCAAAAAATAATTACCAATTAAAAATTTTAAAATAGATAACTGTGGCAGTGAATAAATAGATAGTAAATAAATGTAGCAAGAGATAAAATATCAAACTCAGTGACACAACGATGTATACTGGTATCCCTCTGAGAGGACTAATCCAGTCTCGAGTACTCTTGCTCGATATTAATCCACTATGACACAAGCTAATTGAGAGCTTGCAATCTCTTACAATACCGTGCTTGATGCAAGTGCACGACCGGCTCCAAAAACAGAGATAGTTTCTGAACTTTGAACAACCTCTTTACAACTCTTGAGAACCAAAAGACGGTAGATCAAATAGATATTACTGGCTTTTGGCTAAGAGATGTGTAGGTGGAATATGAAAGCTTTAGATCAAATAAAAACACTTATTGAAAAGAGAAGAGAAGATGAATTGATGAGTTGTTTGAAATGAGAAATTCTCTTCTATTTATGTCACACTTATTTTTCTAATTAAGGGTATTTTAGTCATTGTGCATTTTTTTTGATTTTTATTAATTTATTAATTAAGTTGATTGTTGTGTAGCTTTGATTGATGTTTCGAATAGTAAAAGGTGGTATAACCTTAGTCAACCCTGAGTAGAAGACTAACCATGTGATTAGAATTATTTTTGGCCATTTAGATTTCATTTTAAAGCCATTGTCCAATTTAGGAAACTTTTAAATCATTTTTTAAGTCATTTGTATATAAAGCCTTTAAGCCTTTTTGTCAGTGGGCCTTTAAAGCAACTTGGGGAGTACTGGCCCATGAACAAACCATAAACCTAACCCTAATACCCTATTGGCCGGCCACAACAGCAGCCCCCCTCTTATTGTGAAGAAAACCTAGTTGCCTTCACAAGTTCAAACCCTAGTTTTTTTCTTCTATTCCAAAGGCCCCATTCTCTCGTTTATCACCTAAATCCTTCCAAACGAAGTGCGTTGCGACCGTTGGGAGGAGAGGAACCTGCTGGAGACTTGCTAGCGAGAGATCGAAGGCGTATGACCGGAGGAAAGCGACATCGACGTATTTGGAGGCTTGTTTCATTGAGTTTTGACAACTCAATATGTAAATCTCTCTAAACACTTGTTAATCCTATTTTTTCTTCGTAGATTCATCCATATAGGTACCCCAAACCTGTGCATAAAGTTTGGTAGATTTGTGATTTCGTTTGATAGCCGTATCGGACACGTGTCGGTCCATTGGAACACGTGTTCGACGAAATGCCACTTAGAACTGAAAATTGTTATTTTTTGATTCTGTTTTAACGAATATCTTGCTGATATTATTTGTAATAACTTTCATGAAGACGGATCTTGATTCGACACAATTTTAGTGTCTGAATCGGACACGGACACGCATGCATGTGGTCCGTGCACGGCCCCGTGCATGCCCTACTGTCTGTGCGTCATAACTCGACGCACCGGGCTCCGTTTTGCATGAAATTTTATGGACGCGTGGGCGCAACGTCTGTCGAGTGTTCCTAAAATTTTATGGTGTTTCGTGGAGCGTGCAAAAAAATTCAATGCGCACGGTTCAGCCAGTACCATGTACGCGGCTGAAAAGTGCCGCTGACATGGCCTTCGTACGCGAACACTGCCACGACCCGTACCCTAGTGTAAGGGCACGAAAATTGGGTACGTCCAGCCTACGTCGCAGTGTCGGTGGTAGAACGCTGTCCTAGGTCACATGCATCTAACAGTTAAAGGTACTTGCACAGTTTATACACTCCGAATGGAGGAACAATATAGAATGCACAATCTCAATCACATCTAAGGTAGAAGTAGGATAAGGTAGATATGATATGATCAGAATCCCCAAAATCATATACAACCAAGAGAGAAGTCTAAGTGTCTAAGATAATATCTCCATAAACATCCAAATGAACACAAGATCCCAAATATATATATACAATGAGCATCCAAACACAAATAACAAGAAAAAGAAATAACAGACTAAACTATCTACTCTAAGCAGTGGTGTCATCCTCAGCAGCTGCCTGAACCACGGGGTCCAGGTTGCAAGTGTCGTCTATGCCTGATCCGTAGTAGGTAGGACAGAAAGCCTCATACTCATCCTCTGTAATATTTTCAATAGGTTCAGTTAGGACAGGAGCGAGCACAATACATCTCAACAGTTCATATCATGACAGGAATGTAAATCTAGCAATAGAATAAGATACATGAAATGCTATAAAGAAATGTACATGAAGTAAGAGAGATAGTTGTAACTGGAAATATCTACTATAAGTAAGGAACTGTAAGTGACTAGTGAATCAGAGTACAAGATAGACATGTGAATAGCTGGGAATGATTCATAATTATACTACGGAATTGATTTATGATTGCGCTACTTTGGGATTATTCACATGACTATTTCTACTCCCCCATCCTCAATCAATACACAAGGATCCATTCAAGTTATGTTAAGATTCATGATTACACTACTGGCTCAGAATAAGTGATTCATGAATTTGATTTGTGAAGGCTCTGCGATTCATGAGGGTACATGAGTCACAAGCAGATTCATGATAGTAGAAGCATGAGAGTACATGATATAAGTGAAACACACATGACATGAAGTACCCGATGCTCCCGAGAGGGATAACATCTCATGAAAAGATCCATATAGTACCAATCCGTGTTACCAACGTGACAACATCAATTAATGTAGTCTAGAGCAAGATATAAGTCCTAACAAGTATGAAATGATCGGAGAATGTACTCACCTGTGATCTGAGTGTCTGTGAGAATATACTGTCCGAGATGAGGTATCTGACTCCTATTTAGAGCAACACAAGTCAAAATATATATACAAGGGATGATAAATGAAGTGTACAATGCATCTATATGATTTCTAGGTCAATCTAGGCTAAAGTCAACTCTTGGTCAACCTGAGTCAACTATACTAATCAACTAGGTCAATCCTAGTCCAATCAAGTCTCACTAAGCCTAAACAAGTCTATCCTAGCATTCACACACAATCAAATGCTATACAAGCTATCAATATACAAATCTCATATATGCACACATATATACACACCATGTATATTTAAGGCACACTTTATATATAGGTATATACCTATATTACAAGGCAATGCACACAACCATGTAGACATAGTTAGAGGGTGTGTGTGTGCAAAAAAAAACTGTACATGGCATATCAACATTCACATTGTCATACTATTCACATTATCTACATACAATATATATATATATATTGCTATATATATATAGAGAGAGAAAGAGAGATAGAGGGGGAATGAGTGTCAATAGGACAGTGTATAACATAGTGTTCGAAAAAATAGGCAGTGTAGCAATGTACAGGCAAGGGATTAACATGGGGGTTAACAAATGTGTATGCAATGGTTAATAAGGTGTCAAATGTTTAGTTATTAGTGAAAGTGGTCAGTCAAAACAGTTACCAGTAAGGGAAGGTTAGCATGTATGAAGTTAACATACATCAATGTCTAATGTCCAGGTCAAATGGTTCAGTCATTAGTGAATAGGTTCACATAGTGTGCAGGTATGCTATCAATGTATCACAGGTTTATATAGTGTTAACAATGCGTGTGTGCGTGTTAATGCAATATGTCAATGTATAGCAAGTCAAGTTCAGGTTAATATATTTCTCAGGTTTAATAACAAAGGGGGGTTCAGTGTAATGGGTTCAGTCATGTGCAATACTCAAATGTGACATGTATACATGCCATGCCCTTTAAGGGTTTAACAATGTATGAAGGTTTACATCAATGTGTCAAAGTGTCCAGGTATAGCAGTTTAATAGTAGGTTAATAAAGTGTACATGTATATTAGTATTAGGTATACAGTAATGTGAGGGTGTATGTCAAGGTGTTACATGAGTGTCAAGGTACATGTAATATAGTGTCCATGTTAATGTATGCAATATTCAGTTAATAAATGTGGCATGGGGTTCACATGTTCAGGTGAGGTAAGTGTCAAATGAGGTTAGCAATGTGTACAGGAAATGGTTTAACATGCTCAGGTTTATGTCACAGCAAATAAATGTGTCAGGTTTGTAAAGCAATATGCCAAGGTTAGCTACCAATTTATACATATATGTTCACTTGCTCGAAAACCCATCTCATGTTATTAACGATTAACGTTAGACAATTATGAAACTCAAATTACATGTTAGATTAGGAAAACCCAATTCGAAATATCAATGTTACACTGGAAACTGAACTTAGAGTATCAGACATATGAATTCGAACCCAAAATGAGATCAACACTCAAATTCAAACCAAAACAGTGACAAACAGACATGTGCCCCAAGTGTACGTGTCATATGGGAGTGTTCTCGTGTCCACACAAGTGGACACGAGGTGTCCAAAGCATGAAAAACACGAATCAACAAACTGTGCAGTACAGTGTGGTCGGGGGTGTCGGGTAGGTTTGGACACGACACAGTCAACCAAGTGCCACATGCACGTGTCTAGAGTTAGAGGGGGTATAGGGCTACTAGGTCGACACCTTGGTACATGACCACGACGTGTCCATGAGGGACACGAAGTGAGTATCAGAGGCTCGAAACAGGGATGCACGACACATGACAAAATCAGTGCATGCGCAAATCCGTGTCCGACACATTACCAGATGACACGAAACTTGAGGAGGGGCTTGTCAGTGGTTGCCCCTACCTCTATGCCAAGTGGCTCGTGTCCACGTGGCGTGGACACGAAGAAAATTGTGTCGGGTAGAAGGGCAGTGCACGTGGGTGTCGTGTAGCATGTCCAGTCCAATTTTGGACACAAAATTGACACAAAATTCAACTCAGTCCAGCATGAAATCAATGCATACATATAAAACAACAAATCTGTTCAAATACTTTTTTAAAAATATCAAATAAAATTCCTTTGTGGTATTTCAACAAACACATACACACATGTACTGATACGTGTCCGATAAGGACACAAAATGGATACAGTTTTCTACCAAACTCGAGGGACAGCTAGGGGACACCTAGATCTATGCATCCATGCAAAGAAATCAAGAAATGAAGGTGGTTTGATGGGTTTACCAATCGAGTGTCAAACTCAATAAAAAAGCCCCAAAATAGAGAAGTCTCCTTCCTCAAGCAATGTCCAAATGAGCTCTACTCCTTGCAAGCTAGCCTCCTTCAACCTCTACTCCAGAAATGCAGTCTAATGCAAAATATTGGGAACAATTTGGTAGAGGAATGGGGAGATTTGATGAAAGGGGAAAGAAATTAGGGTTTCCTACAAGGGGGTGTTCTAAAAGAGAAAGTGGTCATATAGAGATATTATATAGGCAAAATTTAGGTCACTTAGTGGATGTTGTGGCTGCTCATGTAAAGAATTAGGGTTAGGGTTTCACATGAATGGGCTTTGGGCCAAGATTGCTAGCTCACTAGCTCAACTACTTAGCCCTTAGTCCAAATGCACTAAACACCCAATCTCTCCATGAAATTTAGCCACCCTCAAGTCAACTAAGACCAACTTAAGTTAGATTAGGGTCCCACATCATGCTATCTAAGTCACCAAAGTCAAAGTCAACTCTAGGTTAGTCTCTTAAGTCACAACTAGCAAAAGTCAAAATAACAATCACCAATGCAATAAATAATAAAATAATTCAAAGAAGTCAAAATGACCAAAATACCCTCAGGCCAAAAATGATAATTAAATATCCTAATCACATGATTAGGCCCTAGGTCAAGTAGTCTCTAGGGTTTTACTAGCAGCACATCAAAATCACAAGTCATGGTTTTAAATAGTTTTAGAATGATTAAAAATCACCAAAAATTATATCATGATTTAAATATCATTAATAAATAATTGAAACTGTAAAATTTTAAAATTACCCTCATTTAGAAAACTGGGTGTTACAAGTCTACCCGCCTTAAAAAAATTTTGTCCTCGAAATAAAGATGGTAGTACTCCTTCTAGGTCAAACACCCCAAAATCATAGTCTCAAATCACACAGTTCGATAATCATATGCGTCAGTCCAAAATCATGATACTCAGAATCTTCGTCATGCTAGTGAGCAAGTCTACGATAATTACAGAGTCCTCGACTAAGGTACATACCTCTAGAGTCATGGTATTTAAAATTTTTATATTGTCGCATGCTTGGCCGCAAAAACCTTAAATTCCCACACCCGAGAAATACGTCCAAAATTCGACTATATGTCCTCACTACGCCAGCTAACACGACTATTGAAGACTCTAGATCCCATAATTGAGGTGATCTAGCCCATACAACTTATCTCAAAAAAAGAAAAAAAATCACATCACAATGGAACACTAGAATAAAATTTATCAACCAACAAGGAACAGATGGAATCAAATTTCAAGACAGTTATAAGGAGGCAAATACGAAAGTAGAATCGAGAAGAACGGAACCTGTAACAAGATCTCCAATGGCCTGTGCATCCTCGGCTGTCATGGCGAAAGCTCGCCCCTGTTGGCCACCCCTGGCCTGCTGTTGGTGCTGGACAAACCACTGTTGCTGTGTCTGCAAGGTTGGTCCCCTCTACTGACCTACTGGAGCCTTGGCTCCTGCTCCCTGCCCTGCACGTGTCGAGAACATAGGTTACTCCTTCAGCTGATGATCTGCTGCTCCACAAAGTAGGCATCTGCCTAGCCACTTTCTGCATTTGCTCCATCCGTGCCCCAGCTTCTTGCAGTAAGCACAACTGGTGGGCTGCTGCTGGTAAGGTGTAAGTCCCTGGCCCTGAAAGTATTGCTGAACGGGTCTCTTCTGCTGCTTCTGGATTTGCTGTAGCTGGAACTGCTGTCCCTGCTGATGCTGGTGCTGAAAGTGAGGCCTTTTGGCCTGGCCTCCACTGCTGCTGGCACCGTGAGCGTCTCGTCCCCTCTTGAGCCTCAGCTCAAGGTTATCCTTCGCTGCTAGGGTACCCACCAAGATCTCCTCAAAAGTGGCACTGCAGTCACTATTGGTGTAGGACTTCACCTCCTTGACTAGCCCTTTCCTGAACCTCTGGGCCTTCGTCGTCTTGGTAAGCACCTCAACAAATCTTTCCAGACGGCATAACTCCCCGACTTACTCCTCGACAGTCTGACTGTCCTGTACCAAGCTCTCGAACTGCGTCTCTAGGGCGCTAAGAGCTACATCGAAGAAGAACTTCTTCTTGAACAGTTTCTTAAAAGATGCCCAAGTCTGCCCGGCTATACCAACTCTCGGGTCTGTCTGGTACCATATGCCAGCCAAGTCCTGCATCATACTAGCGGTCACCTCAATCTGCAGTCTCGCTGGAATCTCTGCTATCCTAAAGATCTCGTCTATGTGCTCGATCCACTCATCTGCGTACAGGATGCCCTTCGTGCCCTTGAAGTCTCACGGGTGTATCTTCTAAAACTCCTATATCCCAGGCTGTTTTCCTTGATACGACTGAATCTGCCTGGCCTGCAGCTGCTGAACTGCTGCTGTCACCCCCTCGACCGTCGTTAGGACCAACTGATGGGCAGCATCTATGCCCTTACTGAACTCTTCCGTCTGACACTACAGCTGGGCCTGCTGGACCTCTAGGAACTGCTGGAAGAATGTAAACAACTGTACTACATCAACTGATCTTGTAGGTGGCGGCTGCTGAAATGCATCCGAAATGATGGGGGAAGACCTCCGAACAGGTGGAGGCGTACCTGCAAAAGCTACAGAAACTCCGACATGCGAAGTGATGGGAGGAGCTGCGGTCCCAGCGTCTACAATCAGGCGAGTGGTGGCAGACCTCTCACCTGCATTTACTGGGCCAGAGCGATGCGATCGTGTCTCGATCACCATCCTGGAGACAGATCGAACAAGAAATCAATACTGCAATAGAAGCGATAAATCAAGGGAGGACAATATTTTTCAAAAGAAAGCATTAAAGCAGCAAGAATTTTGATAACAAGAATCAGGTTAAGAACTTTTCCTAATGTGATTGAGTATCTCAAAATATCTTACTCCTACTGCAGGCTGTAGTGATACTCTAGTTCGAATACCACAACATAAACTCGACCAGCATGGGCCACCACTAAAAATGTGTCACGACCCGTACCCTAGTGTAAGGGCACGAGAAGTAGGTACGTCCAGCCTACGCCGCAGTGTCGGCGGTAGAACGCTGTCCTAGGTCACATGCATCTAACAGTTAAAGGTACTTGTACAGTTTATACTCTTCGAATGGAGGAACAATATAGAATGCACAATCTCAATCACATCTAAGGTAGAAGTATGATAAGGTAGATATGATATGATCAGAATCCCCAAAACCATATACAACCAAGAGAAAAGTCTAAGTGTCTAAGATAACATCTCCACAAACATCCAAATGAACACAAGATCCCAAATATATATACAATGAGCATCCAAACACAAATAACAAGAAGAAGAAATAACAGACTAAACTATCTACTCTAAGCAGTGGTGTCATCCTCATCAGTTGCCTGAACCACGGGATCCAGGTTGCAAGTGTCGTCTATGCCTGCTCCGTAGTAGGTAGGACAGAAAGCCTCATCCTCATCCTCTGTAATATTTTCAATAGGTCCAGTCAGGACAGGAGCAAGCACAATACATCTCAACAGTTCATATCATGACAGGAATATAAATCTAGCAATAGAATAAGATACATGAAACGCTGTAAAGAAATGTACATGAAGTAAGAGAGATAGTTGTAACTGGAAATATCTACTATAAGTAAGGAACTGTAAGTGACTAGTAAATCAGAATACAAGATAGACATGTGAATGGCTGGAAATGATTCATGATTACACTACGGAATTGATTCATGATTACGCTATTTTGAGATTATTCACGTGACTATTTCTACTCCCCCCATCCCCAATCAATACACAAGGATCCATTCAAGTTATGTTAAGATTCATGATTACACTACTGGCTCATAATGAGTGATTCATGAATTTGATTTGTGAAGGCTCTGTGATTCATGAGGGTACATGAGTCACAAGCAGATTCATGATAGTAGAAGTATGAGAGTACACGATGTAAGTGAAACACACATGACATGAAGTACCCGATGCTCCCGAGAGGGATAACATCTTACGAAAGGATCCATATAGTACCAATCCGTGTTACCAACGTGACAGCATCAAGTAAAGTAGTCTAGAGCAAGATATAAGTCATAACAAGTATGAAATGATCAGAGAATGTACTCACCTGCGATCTGAATGTCTGTGAGAATATACTGTCCGAGATGAGGTATCTGACTCCTATATAGAGCAACACGAGTCAAGATGTATACAAGGGATGATAAATGAAGTGTACAATGCATCTATATGATTTCTAGGTCAATCTAGGCTAAAGTCAACTCTTGGTCAACCTGAGTCAACTATACTAGTCAACTAGGTCAAACTAGGTCAATCATAGTCCAATCAAGTCTCACTAACCCTAAACAAGTCTAGCCTAACATTCACACACAATCACAATGCTATACAAGCTATCAACATACAAATCTCATATATGCACACATATATACACACCATGTATATTTAAGGCACACTTTATATATAGGCATATACCTACATTACAAAGCAATACACACAACCATGTAGACATAGTTAGAGGGTGTGTGTGTGCAAAAAAAAGGGTACATAGCATATCAACATTCACATTGTCATACTATTCACATTATCTACATACAATATATATACATTTCTATATATATATATATATATATATATATATATATATAGAGAGATATAGGGGGAATGAGTGTCAATAGGACAGTGTATAACATAGTATTCAAAAAAATGGGCAGTATAGCAATGTACAGGCAATAGATTAACATGGGGTTTAACAAGTGTGTATGCAATGGTTAACAAGGTGTCAAATGTTTAGTTATTAGTGAAGGGGGTCAGTCAAAATAGTTACCAGTAAGGGAAGGTTAGCATGTATGAAGTTAACATACATCAATGTCTAATGTCCAGGTTAAATGGTTCAGTCATTAGTGAATAGGTTCACATAGTGTGCAGGTATGCTATCAATGTATCACAGGTTTATATAGTGCTAACAATGGGTGTGTGTGTGTGTTAATGCAATGTGTCAATGTATAGCAAGTCAAGTTCAGGTTAATATATTTCTCAGGTTTAATAACAAAGGGGGGTTCAGTGTAATGGGTTCAGTCATGTGCAATACTAAAATGTGACATGTATACATGCCATGTCCTTTAAGGGTTTAACAATGTATGAAGGTTTATATCAATGTGTCAAAGTGTCCAGTTATAGCAGTTTAATAGTAGGTTAATAAAGTGTACATGTATAATAGTGTTAGGTATACAGTAATGTGAGGGTGTATGTCAAGGTGTCACATGAGTGTCAAGGTGTAGGTAATATAGTGTTCAGGTTAATGTATGCAATGTTCAGTTAATGAATGTGGCATGGGGTTCACATGTTCAGGTGAGGTAAGTGTCAAATGAGGTTAGTAATGTATACATGAAATGGTTTAACATGCTCAGGTTTATGTCACAGCAAATGAATGTGTTCAGGTTTGTAATGCAATATGCCAAGGTTAGCTATCAATGTATACATATATGTTCACTTGCTCGAAAACCCATCTCATGTTATCAATGATTAATGTTAGACAATTATGAAACTTAAATTACATGTTAGATTAGGAAAACCCAATTCGAAATATCAAAGTTATACTGGAAACTGAACTTAGAGTATCAGACATATGAATTCGAACCTAAAATGAGATCGACACTCAAATTCAAACCAAAACAGTGACAGACATGTGCCCCAAGTGTACGTGTCATAAGGGAGTGTTCTCGTGTCCATACAAGTGGACACGAGGTATCCAAAGCATGAAAAACACGAATCAATAAACTGTGCAGTACAGTGTGGTCGGGGGTGTCGGGTAGGTTTGGACACGACACAGTCAACTAAGTGCCACGTGCTCGTATCTAGAGTTAGAGGGGGTGTAGGGCTACTAGGTCAACACCCTGGCACATGACCACGACGTGTCCACGAGGGACACGAAGTGAGTATCAGAGGCTCAAAACAGGGATGCACGGCATAAGACAAAATCAGTGCACGTGCAAATTCGTGTCCGACAAATTACTAGATGACACGAAACTTGAGGAGGTACTTGTCAGTGGTTGCCCCTACCTCTGTGCCAAGTGGCTCGTGTCCACGTGGCGTGGACACGAAGAAAATTGTGTCGGGTAGCAGGACAGTGCACGTAGGTGCCGTGCAGCGTGTCCAGTCCAATTTTGGACACAAAATTGACACAAAATTCAACTCATCCCAGCATGAAATCAATGCATATATATAAAACAACAAATCTGTTCAAATACTTTTTAAAAATATCAAATAAAATTCTTTTGTGGCATTTCAACAAACACATACACACATGTACGGATACGTGTCCGATAAGGACACAAAATGGACACGGTTTCCTACCAAACTCGAAGGACAGCTAGGGGACACCTAGATCT
This sequence comes from Iris pallida, assembly GCA_029216955.1. Taxonomy (NCBI): domain Eukaryota; kingdom Viridiplantae; phylum Streptophyta; class Magnoliopsida; order Asparagales; family Iridaceae; genus Iris; species Iris pallida. The sequence continues at coordinate 3,885,068 of JANAVB010023996.1, read as the reverse complement.
ATGCATCCATGTAAAGAAATCAAGAAATGGAGGTGGTTCGACAGGTTTACCAATTGAGTGTCAAACTCAATAAAAAAGCCCCAAAACAGAGAAGTCTCCTTCCTCAAGCAATGTCCAAATGAGCTCCACTCCTTGCAAGCTAGCCTCCTTCAACCTCTACTCCAGAAATGGAGTCTAATGCAAAATATTGGGATCAATTTGGTGGAGGAATGGGGAGATTTGATGAAAGGGGGAAGAAATTAGGATTTCCTACAAGGGGGTGTTCTAAAAGAGTCAAGTGGTCATGTAAAGATAATATATAGGCTAAATTTAGGTCACTTAGGGGCTGTTGTGGCTGCTAATATAGAGAATTAGGGTTAGGGTATCACATGAATGGTCTTTGGGCCAAGATTGCTAGCTCACTAGCTCAACTACTTAGCCCTTAGTCCAAATGCACTAAACACTCAATCTCTCCATGAAACTTAGCCACCCTCAAGTCAACTAAGACCAACTTAAGTTAGATTAGGGTCCCACACCATGCTAACTAAGTCACCAAAGTCAAAGTCAACTCTAGGTTAGTCTCCTAAGTCACAACTAGTAAAAGTCAAACTAACAATCGCCAATGCAATAAATAACAAAATAATTCAAAGAATTAAAAATGACCAAAATATCCTTAGGCCAAAAATGATAATTAAACATCCTAATCACATGGTTAGGCCCTAGGTCAAGTATTCTCTAGGGTTTCACTAGCAGCACATCAAAATCACAAGTCATGGTTTTAAATAGTTTTAGAATGATTAAAAATCACCAAAAATTATATCATGATTTAAATATCATTAAAAATAATTGAAACTACAAAATTTTAAAATTACCCTCATTCAAAAAACTGGGTGTTACAAACACGACGTGACGAGGACCCCTTCCAGGATCACGAGCATGAATTGCTATACCTGGCTACCCAGGGACTCAATCCCGAGATACAGCGTGGCTCGAATCGCGAGCCACGTGGCTTAACACGCGCCCATGGGCACGCACGCGCGTGCGCACACAGGCCGTGCAGGATCCGCGTGTCTTGTATCGCGTAGACACGATGTGGTGTCGTATCAGCGTATCCTAGACCTAGCTCGAGACCCTACCTAGCCACGTGCACAAGCATGAGGCTTCTTGTTGTGCGTGTGGTGCTCAATCGAGCGAAAACGCACATGCACGTACACTTGTCAATGCACGCGTATCCGATTCTCTCCAATATGCGCTGACCGGACACGATACGGACATGGGTTCGATCCCGTGACTACCCGATCATGTCACACACGTATACACCATCGTGTTTGCCAAGTTTCACGGGTTCTAGTTGAGTATTATGCATTTTGAGCATTGAGTTGGGTTTTCGGGTTCGATTTATGTATTTTGAGTTGATTTTGGTATAATTTGATTTTCTGATATTTAACTCAGAATTTCTGAGTTGGTATAATGTTAGATAGATCCTAGACTTGCTGGTATTGATCTCTATTTTACATTCTAAGGTTTCTATCATATATTATATATATAGCCCCTTTCTATCTCTATGTATATATATATCCATATAATGTTATATATATATATATATATATATATATATCTCCATTATATGTGTATATATATATATATATATATATATATATATATATATATATATATATATATATATATATAAAATATATATATATATATATATATATATATATATATATATATATATATATATATATATATATAAATATATATATTTTATATATATATATATATATATATATATATATATATATATATATATATATATATATATATATATATATATATATATATATATATATAATGTTATATATATATATATATATATATATATATATATATATATATATATATATATATATATATATATATATATATATATATATATATATATATAACATTATATATATATATATATAAAAAAAAAATATATATATATATATATATATATATATATATATATATATATATATATATATATATATATATATATATATATAGTGAGCTCTCCCTCTCGGGAGCTCTCTCCCCGCCGCTAGCCGGCGCTAGCCAGCCCTCCCCCTTCTCCCCCTCTCCCCGCTCCCTCATGGATCCTTCCCTCTCCTTCTTTCCCCCTCCCCGCCGGTGTTCGTCGAACCACCCCTGGCCAGGCGATTGCCTCGCCTTGGTCTGTCCTTCCCCCTCTTCAGTCCCCTCTCGCCCAGCCCCTCCTCCCTCTCAGTCTTATCCCACCTTTCTTCCACACCCGCCCCAGCCCGGCTGCTCCGTTTATCCTCTAGCCCCTACCGGGTACTCCGTCCTCTCTCTCCTTCCAGCCCACCAGCTCCAGTCCCTCCCTGTTTCTTCGTTCAGTCGCCTCCCCCTGCCCCCCCAAGCGCGTCGTTCCCCCTCCTCCGAGCTCTGTCCCCGGTGGGTACCATGCTTCCCTTCCATGGGATGAGAGTTCCCCGCATGTCGACCCTCGGTTGGCGCCCGCTTCTTTCGTTCAAATTTCAAACGGGGCTTCATTTTCCTCGGGTTGGGAGCCCTCCTGCGGTGTAAGCCTCGGGTCTCCCAATGACCAGCCCCTCGTGCTTGCTTCTTGCAGCTCCACTCACGAGGTGGCCCCACCTATTCATTCCTTTCGCTCGCGTAATGCCGTCTCTCCTGCCGATTTTTTTGGTGGGTCCCACCATGCGCGTTCGGCTTTTTACGCAGCTTCCCATTTTCACTCTGGTTTTTACGTTGGTCCTGCCTCGCTTGACCAGCGCTACATCGGGCCCACCCAAGGTTATCCCGCGTATTTCCATCCGTATGTGGACGGTGTCTCCTTCTCTTCTGAGTTTTACGTAGGCTCCCATCCCGCTCTGCACCCCGCGTCTTATGCGCTTCCTTCCACCCCGGCTTCCCCGCTGCTCCCTTCTCTCGTAACCCAGCCCCCCACCTCTCTCTGCACCGTCGCTGCTCCCCCTTGGCCCTCCCTCCCTTCCGCCCCCGGATCCTTCTGGCCAGGAGCCCCCCGACCTTCTCGTCCTTCCGGCCATCTTTTCCTTGATCCCGGCGCCCTTGGTCGCCCTAGGCGTTGACGGTACGGTGCCCCAAGCCGATGTGGATCTGGCCGCGCCTCCCCTTCCTCTCCCGGTGGAAGATGGTATGCTAGCGGCGCCCCCCCTCCAGTGTGTGGGGTGGTCTCTGCCCCGCCCCCGGCCGCATCCACGGCTACTCCTTCCCACTTCCCAGGCAGGTTGCCTCCGGCAGTTTTTGTCGCCCCCACCGCTCGCCCCGAGAAGAATGTCAGTCCCAACCCTCACCCCGAGCAGTTTCCTTCTCAGATTGCTCCCTCACTCTTCGGCGGAGAGATTTAGGTTCCTTCCTCATCCGATGCAGTTCAGGAGTCCTACGCCGCCAAACTTCGCCCGAATTTAGCTTCAGCGAAGGGACTCCTTCTCCCTGACGTCAATCTTCTGGACATTGTGTACTCCCAGGAATCACCAGTGCCATTCGTCCCTTTCACCGACATGGAATTGACCTCACTATCATCTTCTTTCCCCTACACCTTCGTCCCCAAATTTTCGTCGGGCTATCCCAAACTCTCCAGGGTGCAGGAGACGATAGCCGGCTGGAAACCCTCGAAGGATTATCGAGTTGTCCCCCTCGATCCCAGACATATTCTCCTCCACCTATCCTCCGACCTCGACCATAGAACCATATGGTCCAAAGGAACGTGCAGGATTGACTCCCACCAGATGAAGATCGTCAAGTGGTCAGCAAGCTTTAGCACCAAAGAAGACTCAGCTAAGGTCGTCGCCTGGATGACTCTGCCTAACCTACCCCTCATTTGTTTTATCCCAGCGGCACTTAGACGTATTGCCAATTCCTTCGGAACGTATGTGGCCACGGCCCCCGAGACTAGCAACCTTACCAAGGCTCACTATGCTAAAATCTGTGTGGAACTCGATCTCACATCCGAACCACCCAATTTTATCACAATCGAGCTGGCCAACCAAACCCACACCCAACAAATCCTCTACGACAACTACATTATGTTCTGCAACCACTGCCATTTAAGAGGTCACCTTCCAAAGCACTGCCACCGTCTCCACCCAGAACTCAAGAAAAAATCAGGCCAGAACGACAAAGTGCCTACTGCGGGAAGGACACCCAAGGCACCCCTTCTACCTCTTCCAAACTCACACACACGATTCGTCTCCAGTGATGGCAAGACAGACAAGAGCGAACCCACTAGCAAAGCCTTGACCCCTTTCAATTCCCAAGCCCTCACTCTCTCCAACCAATTCGACGCTCTTGATTCGGGGTACGCGGAATCCCCAACGGAGTCAGCGTATCGACAAGTCAACCGCGCCCACACCGAAATCCAAGACCTCACTCTTTCCAACCAATTCGACGCTCTTGATTCGGGGGATGCGGAACCCCCTACGGAGTCAGCGTATCGCCAGTCCCGTAGGGCACAAAGGCGGCCTCCGACAACATCGAAGTAGATCATAAAAATGCCAACGAAGACCCTGTTGAAGAAGCTCTTGCTATCCTAGGGCCAAACCAAGTGCGGAGAGGATAACAGGTTTAGGTTGCAGGCTACCCTCTACAACAAACAATCCTCCTGATTGGGAGCGCCAGTGACTCCTTCGTTATCCCCCCAGAGGACCCCATCCTGGACTCCGCCGGAGAATCGATCGGCCTCCACTCGGACCCACACGAGCAATCTAACCGTGACCATCCCACCTCGACAAAGGCAGAAGCATCAACCTCGTGCGGGGTCAATGTCAAGCAAAGAACCGTCGAGACCAAACCCATCCTAACTAGATCCGCCGCCAAACGGAACAAAAAAACCCTCCCAACCCTTAATGCTTAACATCATATTCTGGAATGTTCGAGGTCTAGGGAACAAACCTACATTAAGGAGAATTTCCAGCCTTCAAAAAATCTACAAGATTGACATCCTAATTATTCTTGAACCCAAAATTCCCACCAAAAGATTAAAATCCATCCAGTTGCAGCTGAGCCTCCCCACGACCATAGCAGGCAGACACAATATTTGGATCCTCGGCATGAAAGACGTCAACATCGGGATCATCCAGGAATCCCGACAGGCCCTATCCTGCTGGTTGGAACACCCCATGCTTCTTGAGCACGCAATCCTCTCTGCGGTCTACGGCAGCTATGATATTACTGAACGAAAACAACTTTGGAATGAGCTCCTCGATATACACCTTCACCACATCAACTCTCCTTGGCTGTGCATTGGAGACTTTAATGCGATTACCTGCAGAGAAGAAAAAATCGAAGGTCGTCCTCCTCCTATCCCGGCCATGCAAGACTTCAATAACTTCATCTTCAATGCTTATCTTGCCTCCCTCCAGTTTACTGGCAATGCTTTCACCTGGTGCAACATGCAAGAAGGTGACCATCGCCAATACTTCCGTCTCGACAGGGCACTTACGAACGACCTGTGGCACGGAATGGGGATCACCACCAACCTGTCCCATCTCAACTCCTCTGAATCCGACCACGCCCCTCTGCTGGTGGAAATTAAAAACAATACCAACCCCCCCAAAAAGAACTTTCAATTCCTCAAATTCTGGACCGAGCACCCCCAATTTTTGGGCATCGTCACGGAAGCTTGGAATCGAGATGACTCACCCGACCCCCTTTTCCGGGTGAGCAATAAGCTCAAGGCTACGAGAAAAGCCCTGGCCAATTGGAGCAAACTTGCCTAGGGGGATATTTTTCAAGCCGTTCGGATTGCTAAGGACGACGTCATCCGTGCAGAAGCCAGGTTCGCATCGGATCGGTCCTCGGCGGCCAGGACAGCCCTGAACCTCACCAAGGCTATGTAGAAGCATAGAATTTCAGGACCAGAAATCCTATGCGCCTAACATCACATGTGCCAGGGAGCTCAGATAAAGTACTTAGCACAGCAAAGCATATACATTAAAAGAAGATTTTTATTTCATATAAGAGTCAATTATATGTCTTAAAAAGAGCTGTACAAAGGAGAATTTCTACAAAGAAGAGACCCTAAGTCTACAGCTAGGCGCAGCAACCACCATGCTTTCAAAACAGACGCATCTTGCCATGCACTCTCAAACAGGCGCATCTCGCCATACGCTCTCAGCCAGGCGCATCCCTTCAGCAGCTCAGTTATGTGCATCCCTTCAGCGGCTCAGTTATGTGCCGTCCTTCAGCGTTCCAGTCAGGCGCATTATGAAGTGTCAGTATATGCGCTATCAAATGCTTCGACTAATGAAGCATTTATTGAGAAGAACGAGAGTGGCAATCAACCCTCTAGCTGGAGGAAGAGCTCTCCAAACCAAGGAAGAGAAGAGCACCGCAAATCAACTTGCAACTAAAGGAGCAGCTTTCAACCCAACCAGAATAGGCAACACCCACTCTAGCGGGAGGAGGAGCTCTTCCAAAGGCCAAGGAAGATGATCGGAGCACCGCAATTCTGATCTGCGGCTCTTCCAGTATAACGGAGACGAGGCTCAAGCATTCCGATCTTTGGATGCAACAGGCACCTTCTGCCTGCCTCGGAAGCCCTCGACTCCGACTTTTGGATGTAACAGTCACCTTCAAGTGGATCAATGAAGACAATACGTCGCATCTTCACCCTCGGAAGCATCTCATCAACAGAATGTGCTCGAGCAAACAAATTTATTTCGGGAGGACGTGAAAGAACGAGAAGCAAACTCTCTCCATGCCACTATGGATAGGCCGGGCAAATCAAACCCATGTGCCAAGTGGCTGGCTCTTCGAATCCTGTGCAATAAATTTGCATTAAATGGTGATGAACCTGACGTTTCGAATTCAGCCAAGTCAAAAAAGGCTATTTAAAGCACTCGAAGAACGTAACAGTCGGGCCCATAAAGATGTGTCACGCAAAGTGGATGTGTCGGCCAGACCGCATATCATACTGACGCGCCCATCAGCTCCAAGCGCCTCATAAGGATGCGCCTCCATGCGTTCCCATGCGCCTAGTGGAACGTCGATCGATGTGCCTACTCGACAGTCCATCACCTATTAAGACCATTAAATGCTGAAGTCTGACAGAGTTGGCAGCACGTCCCCTGAGGACTGAACAGTTAATAGCTTTTTCAGAATACGAAGCGTCGCCGACGTCAGCATCATCATTGCTCCCCTCCGGCGGTTACAAGCCACGTGGCCGCCCAACCATTTCGCATGCGCCTCCGCAGCCACGTGCCCAAATCTCTGCATGTGCCTCAAAAGCCATGCACCTCAGACTTTTCTCTGATCTTTAAAGACAGAAGTAAAGTCACCACTGAAGCCCCGCATGCACTTCAAAAGGCATGCGCCCCGACTGGTTCGTGACTCCTAAAGGTTACGAGCCAAAGCCTCCTCATGCGCCCAATCCCAGGCGCATCCTATCAGATCACTCTCCACCAAATCCGAGATCTTCGAGCCATGGACCTACGACATGCATCCTTTGACTTGATTCAGCCTATGAAGGGGTGCTAATCACCCAAGATCTCAGCAACTAAAAGATCCTCTCCATTGCTACGTGTCAGCTCTGCCGCAGCCTACGACAGCAACAAGAAGGGTTCAACTCCTCAATCAGAGCGCATCGCCCATACGCCTCCATCAGCAACCACCACGTGGTGTCCCCGCGTACAGGCGCATCCTACATATGCACATGAGCAGCCAGCCTGTAAAGCTATAAATAGAGGGATCACTTCCTTCTTACAGGGACACACATCGCATAACCACCGACATATATATACAGAGAGGCAGATACAGACACTCAACGTCTTCTTCCTCTCCGTAAGCTCCAGCACCCAGAGCAACTCAGACCTTCAGAGAACCGAGAACCGTCGTCAGATCGTCAACGGAGTCAACGTTTTACCACTCGCTCCATCGACCCAAGGGACCCAGATAAACAAAAATGTACTCCTAGGACTACGTCTAAGTCCTACATTGTATCACTGTTCTGTTTGTAAATAAAATTTACAATCAAAAGATTTTAATGGTAAACAGGCTATGCTCAAATTCAGGCTCAAAGTGAAGACTGACTTCTGGAAACAGAAAGCAAGGTTGAAATGGGATAGCGATGGGGATAAAAACTCAAAATATTTTCATGCCTGCGTCAACGGCCGCAGACAGAAGCTAGCGATTCACGATACTACTAACGATAACGGGAACATCATCACTGACTAAAAGAGCATCCAAGTAGCCGCTACGGAATTCTATTCCAAATTATTCACCAAAGAGACGGTCCACAAAGACAGCTCTTTCCTGGATCAAATCCCATGTCTCATCGACGACACCGACAATGCCCAGTTGGAACGCCGCCCAACTGACCAGGAAGTGAAAGACGCGGTGTGGGCTCTGAACGAGCACAGTACTCCCAGTCCGGACGGCTTTTCAGGGTCTTTTTCCGCAAGTGTTGGGACAATATCAAACAGGACATCATCGAAGCGACTATTGCATTCTTCGAAGGAGCCACATACCCCAAAGCCATTTCCAGTACCAACCTCGTCCTCATTCCGAAAAAAAAACCCGGAGTCCTTTCGCAACTTTCGACCCATCAGTCTGTGCACTTTCACCAACAAGATCATCTCCAAGATCATCGCTACCAGAATGGCTGGACTCCTCCCTAAGATCATCTCTGAGGAGCAAAGCAGGTTTGTTCGGGGAAGAAACATCCAAGACAATATTATGCTAGCCCAAGAGTTAATCACCTGTATAAAATTTCCTGTAAGAGGGGGCAACATTGCCGTCAAAATCGACATGGAGAAAGCTTATGATAGACTGGACTGACAATTTATGATATGGGTCTTCAGGGCATTTGGATTCTCTGAAACTTGGACTAACATAGTGTGGAGATCCATCAGCAACTCGTGGTTCTCTACGGTTATTAACGGTCAAGCCGAAGGATTTTTCAAATCCAGCCGCGGGGTTAGACAAGGCGACCCTCTATCATCCGCTGTATTCATCATAGCAGCAGATGCCCTTAGCAGAAACCTTAATAACAAGGTCAGCATCTTGTACTTCTAACACTATCACACATCTAGCGGATGTCCTACCATCACCCACCTGGCCTTTGCAGACGATTTACTCATCTTCTTATCCGGGGACGAAGGAGCGGTACAAGTGGTCCACAACACCCTGCAGAGGTACTCTACATGCTCTGGCCAGAAAATCAACCCTTCCAAGAGCGTCATCTATGCTCACCACAACATCAAGAGTGAGCATGCTAGCAGGATTTCCAACTTAACATCCTTCTCTGTTGATCATCCCCCATTCAACTATCTCGGTTGCCCTCTAGTGTACGGAAAATCCAATATTGGAACCATTGAGAAATTAATCAGTAGAATCAGAAATAAACTTGAAGAGTGGCACAATGCCACTTTATCCCCAGGTGGCAAGATGATCCTCATCAATCACGTGCTCACCTCCATACCCATCCATACTCTGGCCGCATGCTTCCCGCCTTTGAAGGTTCTTATGTCGATCGAACAGATCTTTTGTAATTTCTTCTGGGGGCACTGCAACGGCCATGATAAGCATCACTGGACGAGCTGGGACTCCATGGCTCATCCGACTGAGGAAGGGGGTCTGGGATTTACCAAACTCATTCACATCGTTAAAGCTTTCTCAATGAAATTGTGGTAGAATCTCCGCACGAGCAAAAATTTATGGACCAGGTTTATGAAGGCCAGGTACTTCAAGCACATCCACCCATCAGTGGCCATATCCAACAGCAGATCATCAGCGGCATGGCGTTGTATCCTAATCGGGCGTAACCTTGCCGAGCCTGCAATAAGACTCTAACTGGGTACCGACGAGTCAGATCTATTACGGGAGAGATGGACAGGGGATAGCTTGATCCCTAGTCTCACGGAAACCCCGAAAGACAGTAGGATCAAGGACCTGTAGAACCACAAAACTGACGATTGGGACTGGGATAAGATGCGTGATTGGGCCGATAACGATACGGTGAATAGCGTCCGACTTAGCGGTCTAAGAATCGGGCGAGATGCCGATGCACTGAGATGGACGCTCGAGGCATCGGAGGCATTTTCGGTGAGGTCGGCTAGAATCGCAGTCCATGGGTTCGGCCAGCCGCATCATATCACTACTCACTATTGGCACACCTACATCCCTAAGAAGTGGTCTTTCCTCATATGGAGAGCCATTAGAAAGAAATTGCCTACTGACGATATCCTCAACACCATTGGGATTAGCTTAGCATCAGCCTGTAATTGCTGCTCAGACCATCATATCGAGACTATTGACCAAATCTTCTGTCATGGGAACCTGCCTAACGGTATCTGAAGGACCCTTAACCAGTGCTTCAGTATTGAGCCGGGTGGCGGACGCTTCTACGATCTAGCAGTCTCTTGGGGTGTTGCCTCCCACGGACACCAGATCGTCGCAGCGGCCGCCACGTGGGTGATTTGGAAGAATCGCAACAAGGCGAGATACGAAGGTCACCTTTTTCAGCCGACCAACTCATTCGGAAAGTCTTCCGCAAATGCCGTAAACGGAGCACCCTGTGCTCCCACAGCCTGAGCGCATTCTGGCCCTCTCTCCACCCCTAACTCTGGCAGTTTGTGTCATTTCTTCCCGTCTTCTCTTTTGGTGGTATACTTGTATAGGCGTCTTCTTTTTGTGCCTTGTATACGAGTTCAGGCCTCGGCATTTTGGGCCTTGATTAATAAAATGAGGGGGTTATATATATATATTTTTTTTCTAAGGGGAGCTTTTGATCTGTTCCCTATATATATATATATATATATATATATATATATATATATATATATATATATATATATATTTTATATATATATATATATATATATATATATATAAAATAATATATATATATATATATACATATATATATATATATATATATATATATATATATATATATATATATATATATATATATATATATATAAAATTATATATATATATATATATATATATATATATATATATATATATATATATATATATATATATACATATAGGGAACGGATCAAAAGCCCCCCTTAGAAAATCCCCTAAAAACCCCCTCACTCTCAGCCGTCCATTTAATGTTAATATTAATGTTAATATTAATATTAATGTTAATATTAATTTTTATTTTTATATTTATATTAATGTTAATGTTAATGTTAATATTAATGTTAATGTTAATATTAATGTTAATGTTAATGTTAATGTTAATATTAATTTTAATGTTAAGTTTAATGTTAATTTTAGTATTTAATATTAATATTAACATTAATACTAACATTAATATTAACATTAACATTAATATTAACATTAAATGGACGGCTGAGAGTGAGGGGGTTTTTAGGGGATTTTCTAAGGGGGGCTTTTGATCCGCTTCCATATATATATATTATTGATTTCAGTTCTGAATTTATATTGGGTTAGTTGATTTGATTTTGATTTTAAATCAACTAACCCAATACAAATTCAGAACTGAAATCAATAATATATATATATATATATATATATATATATATATATATATATATATATATATATATATATATATATATATATATATATATATATATATATATACAAAGAACTTCCACAAAATTTATTAACATCGAATTAGGGCAGCAAACCCATACCCAGCAGCTTATCTATGACAACAATGTCTTATTTTGCAATCATTGCCACATCAAAGGGCATCTCACCAAATTCTGCTTCAAAGCCCACCCGGAGTTGAGACAAAAGAAGGAGATCAGCCGCAAGGAATCAAACACGCGAAAACCTCAAAAGGAATTGCCTCAATCAAAATCTCCCCCAAACTCACACCTCAGATTCGTAGAGAGCCCGGATCTTCCCAGAGCGGTCTCCTCACCCCCTCCACCACAAGGAAGGCCCTCATCACCAAAATCCAACCCGATAGCCATCACCAACAGATTCAAAGCCCAGAGCATGGAAGACACCACCATCGAAGGAGAGACACAAGAGATCCCACCCACGAAGATCACTATCCTGAAGCGCAGAGAACCGGCAAACAAGACTAAGTCCCCCTCCCTGTCCAGCAGTTCGTCCTCCGTCAGCAAAGAGACCCCTAACACCACGATCTAGAGTACCGAGAAGGAGCCTAAGACCCCGAGAATCCAATTAACCTCTCCTGACAACGCCAAAGCAACCCAACGATCGATGGACCAGGAAATCACAAACAGGATCTGACAAGCTGAAGAAGCAGGATTCTTAGACCCTGACAACCCGATGAGCGCCATCGCGGACTCTGACGGATCCGAATTTGAGGTGGATCAAAAGAGGATGGAAGAACACAGGAGCAGCACAGAGGCCTACATCGTAAATGCATCAGACCCTCTAGAAAATAATAGCATAATTACAAACAAAATATACAAAAAAAGGACAAGAACAAACAAGGACAACAACCAGCAAGGACTAGGAGGTCTACTGCTAAGCTCCACAACCCAGACCCCCCTCCCACCCTTAATGCTTAACATTCTTTCTTGGAATATGAGAGGTATGGTGAATAAACTGACGCTGAATAGAATCATCAGCCTAACTAAAACCAACAAAATTGAGATCCTTGTCGTTATTGAACCAAAAATCCCGCAGAAAAGAATTAACGGGATTCGTCTCAGTCTCGGATTCGCGGCCGCCATAGTTGGATGCTACGACATCTGGATCTTCTTTTCTGCCGGCATGAAGTTTGGCCTGGTTCAGGACTCCAGGCAGACCCTTTTCTGCTGGATTGAGCACTGGCAGATCCGATCTCGAGCCCTTCTCTCTGCAGTCCACGGCAGCTGCGACTATCCGGAGCGTCACAGACTCTGGGACCAACTGTTAGACACGTACCTTCCCTCCAATAACCTTTCATGGATCTGCCTCGAAGATTTCAACACCATTTTCTGTAGCTCAGAGAAGTCCGAGGGTCGTCCGCCCCCCCCTCCCGGCCATGGAAGACTTCAACAACTTTATCTTCAACGTACATCTCACCCAGCTCCCCTTTTCTGGCTGTAAATTCATTTGGTGCAACATGCAGGAAGGCCACCGCCGACAATACTTCCGTTTGGATCGTGTGCTGATCAACATACTATGGGCAGATATGGGGATCACATCCAACCTCTCTCATCTTAACACCGCAGAATCGGATCACTCCCCCCTCCTCATGGAAATCAAAAGTAACTCCCATCACCCCAAAAACCCTTTTCGCTTCTTGAACTTATGGAGACACCACCCTCAGTTCATATCGGTCATCACTGTGGCCTGGAACTCTTGGAACACCCCTGATGCCACAGACCTCCTGGTTAGAATGGCGCACAAACTTGCCGCCACCAGCAAGGCCCTTTCCTCCTGGAGCAAGAAACATATTTCAAGCGATCAGAACCGCTGAGGATGATGTCACCAGAGTAGAAAGCAGGTTCGTCACGGACCGATCTCCGAAGGCTCGAGCCGCGCTAAACCTGGCTAAAGCCATCCTCAAGTCTAGACTGAAAGTTGAGACCGAATTCTGGAAACAAAAAGCCAGGCTGACTTGGGACCTTAAAGGGGATCAAAACTCCAAATTCTTTCACGCTTGTGTCAAGGGTCGTAGATAACAACTTAATCTACACCGTATCATTGACGACAATGGCCCACAGCTCCACGACCAGAAGAGTATTCAAGAGGCGGCGGAGCGGTTCTACTCTTCCTTCTTCACCAAAGAGGCGATCATCAAGGACGACGACTTTTTATCCTCGGTCCCCGCCACTATCTCCGACATGGACAACGACATGCTCACGGTCACCCCATCCGCTGAGGAGGTTAATGTGGCAGTCTGGTCGCTAGATGAACACAGCGCACCCGGGCCTGACGGATACTCGGGGACATTCTTTAGAACTTGTTGGGACATTATCGCTGCAGATTTACTGGAAGCCACGATTGCCTTCTTCCAAGGCTCTAGATACCCGACAGCCATTTCCAGGGCGAATCTTATCCTCATCCCCAAAAAAGACAATACTGAAACCTTCAACGACTTCAGGCCCATAAGCTTATGCAACTTCCCCAGCAAGATTATCTCGAAAATTATCGCGAACCGGATGTCCAACCTTCTTCCCAAGATAATCTCCGAAGAGCAGAGCGGATTCGTCAAGGGGAGGAACATCACTGACAACATCCTTCTCGCCCAAGAAATGGTTACCTGTATAAAATTTCCAGTTAGAGGAGGAAACGTCATGATCAAACTGGATATAGAAAAGGCGTATGACCGCCTTGACTGGCAATTCATGATCTGGGTGTTCAGAGCCTTCGGCTTTTCAGAAACATGGATTGACATTGTATACAGGTCCATCAGCAATTCCAGGTTCTCTACCGTCATCAACGGTCAAGCGGCATGATTTTTTTCATCCAGTCGGGGCGTGCGCCAGGGGGACCCCCTCTCTTCCACTATATTCTTCATCGCTGCCGAAGCGCTCAGCAGAAATCTCAACAACATGATCAACAACAACCAATTCAACCACTATCACTCCACCACCGGATGCCCTATTATTACGCACCTTGCCTATGCGGACGATGTCCTCATCTTCTCCTCCGGCGACATCAGGTTGATGGATGTTGTCCACAAAATGCTTGAAAGATACGTCAAATGCTCCGGGCAACGGGTCAACAAAAGCAAGAGCGTCATCTACACCCACCACAAAGCGGACATGACTCACTCCAACAGGCTATCCAACCTGACCTCATACACCACCGCTTATCCCCCGTTCTTCTACTTAGGCTGTCCGTTGGTGTACGACAAGTCGAACGCTAACATTTTTGAGTATATGGTACGCTCTATCAGAAAGAAGATTGAGGGCTGGCACAATGCCACTCTCTTCCCTGGCGGTAAGCTGATCCTGATTAGACATGTTCTTTTCTCCTTACCAATATACTCTCTGGCTGTTTGCGGTCCACCAAAAAAAGTCATCACTTCCATAGAATCCCTTTTCGCTAAATTCTTTTGGGGAAGCAGCCACGGGGAAGACAAACACCACTGGGCCAGTTGGTCCACTATGGCTAAACCCATCGAAGAGGGTGGCCTGGGGTTGTGCCATTTGGATCATCTAGTGGACGCATGCTCCATGAAGTTATGGTGGAAGATGCACACGGGCAACTCTCTCTGGTCCAGATTTATGAAGGCCAGATATTTCAGACTCTCTCACCCGATGATCGCTTAAGTTACCAGTAGATCCTCTGCCACCTGGCGTCGTATGGCCCATGGTAAGGCGCTCGCCGAACCTCTTATCCGTCTTCAACTGGGCAACGACTACGCTTCGATGAGCTTCGAACATTGGTTGGGCGACGAGCTATATAATACTCAATACTTCGGGGAGATTCGCGATCTGTGGGATCCATATCACAGTTGGAATTGGGATAGAGTGCGCAATAGGCTCGGACAGGTTGCGACAGACAGACTTGCAGCAGCTCAGCTGCAAATTACCAACGAGCCAGACACCCTGCGGTGGACCGCGAGTCCGAATGGCACTTTCACCCTCGTATCTGCCAGACTTATAGCAAAAGGGGTCGGCACCCCGTTTCCCTCATTGCCTCTTTCTGGCAATCCTGTATTCCTATTAAATGGTCGATCCTGATCTGGAGAGCTCAGAGAAGGAAACTACCTGCAGATGACTCAATCGCGTCTTTCGACTTCAGCCTGGCATCGAGATGTCACTGTTACACCTTCCCTCATATCGAATCTGTGGAGCACGTCGTCCTGGCGGGCGATCTAGCGACTCAGATATGGAACAGCCTCAGCAACAGATGTGGAGTTCAGCATCCTCCTAGGGGCTTCAACGATCTTCTGGCCAGATGGGGAACCTCCCACAGCCAACAGATCGTGGCAGCCGCAGGAATTTAGGTACTGTGGAAGAATCGAAACAAGTTCAGGTACGAAGACGTTCTCTCTAACCTTTTAGTCTGATCTCCGAGGTCCAGCGACAGATCAGCAGAATCCGGAGGCGTTGCTTCCACTCCGCGGACAGCTTCTGGACAGCCTGGGTCTAGTCCCCGCTGGTTCGGGGTTTTGTGTTCTTGTCTCTATTGCTCTTTCTTTTCTGGTCTTTTGTCTTTTGTGCGGGGCGCGCTTACTTGTATAGGCATTCGCATTTTGTGCCTTATACATCAATAAACTCCTCAGTTACCCTATATATATATATATATATATATATATATATATATATATATATATATATATATATATTTTTTTAATATATATAGTTTTTTATATATATGCATGTATAATTTACTTGATGCATATAGATATATTATATGTATAGTTGAGATTTTTGTGTTTGTTCTCAGATTTTAGTCTCACAACAGCAGCTCTCACACAACACCCTCGTACACACTCTCTTTTCCCCTTTTTTTTCATGCCTATGTTTATGTGAATGTGTATATACATATATATAAAATTTATATATATTATATATATATATATAATATATATATATATATATATATATATATATATATATATATATATATATATATATATATATATAAAATATATATATATATATATATATATTATGTAAAAAAAAAAAATATATATATTATGTAGTGAATGAATGGAATATATATGTATATGCTGTGATTGCTTTGAGAAATAGTCTAAGGGTTAGCTAGTCAGTTTAGGATTGGCCCAATGAGCCTAGATTAGTCGAGTTGACGGGCAAGTTGACCAAGTTGACAAAAGTCAACTTTGAGTCAAACTTGATCCAAATCGACTCAAACGGACTTAGAATGACTTGACAACTTGTGTTTGACCTAAAAATTAGTAAACGGACTAGTTAACTTATACTTGACCAGGTTTGACCAGAGTTGGCCAGAGTTGACCAAGGGTTGACTTTAACCTAGAAGAACCTAGAATCATGTAGAACAGTATTGTAGACCTTTCTTACGACATTTTAGATTATGTTGTGACTTATGATTATTTTAAATAGGATTACATCAATCCAGTTCTGTTACACTTCCTCTTTAGCAGCTTGGATTACCAGGCGAGTACATTCTCTGACCGTTTCATAATTGTTTGGACATATTCACTTGTTATAGACTAGTTTACTTGATACTGTCATGATGTTATAATGGATTAGTACTATATGGATCTCTTCATGCGATGTTATCTCCTCGGATACATCAGGTATATTGTGCTCATGTACTTTATCATGTGCATCGTTTACTCCTTATATTCGTATTTATTCATGTATACTTATATGATATTCATGTACACTCATGATCATGTAAGCCTTTATGTATAAACCAGTGGTACTCATGTGGACTAGCTATCCAAGTGAGTCACTACTCTTTCATGTGCAATAACATAACTTGGATAGATCCTTTTGTATTGATTGGGGCATAGGGAGTATTTATTTGGTTATATGACTTATAACACCTATCTCATGTACAACTCCAACCTAGATTTAAGTCATGTACAACCTAAGCCTGTTTACATAACCAAACATGTGCTCTAAATTACGTAGTTAGTTCAGTTTTCTTATCTATATCATGTATATCTACTTCCATAATATCATGTTCTTCTTTTTTACAGTCTCTCTACTATTTCTTTACAGCGTTTCATGTATATTATTCTATAGCTTATTCATACTTTCCTTTCATGTTATGAACTATGTGAGAGATATGTATTCGTTCCTGTCCAGACTGGACCTGTTGAAAATATTACAGATGATGAGGATTGTTGTGATACTTACTATGGAGCAGGCCTAGTTGACACAGGTGACCTGGACCCTCAAGAGGATCCAGTAGTCGCTGAGGACTTGCCATTAGCTTAGTCTAGACTTTTCTTATTATCTAGCTTTATGAGACATTTGAGATGGTATTGAGATATTGTTTATGGTGTAGTTTATACCGAGACTTATTTTCATATTTGTGACTCTCTGTTGAGATTATCTTATCTTCTATTCCATCTTAGATATTGTGATTGAGTTGTACCTTATATATTGTTTTCCTTTCAGAATATATTCCATATTATGTTAGATGTTGTGACCTAGGACAACGTTCTACCATCGACACTGCGGCATAGGCTTGACGTACCCACCTCTCGTGTCCTTACTCTGGGTGCGAGTCGTGACATGTTTTTAGTGTGGCCCATGCAGGTCCAGATTCATATTAGTGCGATGTCGTGGTAGTACAGTGACTTAGTTGTACTACTACGAACCTGCTATAGAGTATAGGAAGTAAATTGTTAGAATGAGAGGATACTCAATTACTGTCTGAATTCCTTGAGAGATTCCTAGGACGACCATTGAGAATCTTATTTTAACTCCTATTTGAAATCTTTTTCCTTGATTTGATTCACCCATTACTCCTTGTTATTGAATTTGATTTTGATGGGTTCATTATTGAATTTTTGAATCTTGATGTTAGTTGTTAACTTTAAGTTTGTATTTAAATATATATATATTTATTTTATTTTATTTTTGGAATTTAGGGTATAACCTGATAACATACTTGATAAGGACAGTAAGAATGGTAAATATCTACTTTATTTGTGGAGTTAGAATTTATCGCAGTCATACTGGCTAGCATGACAAGGACGTAGAGCCTGATTTAGATATACTTATCCTAGTTATGGAATCTAGATTTTTTTCAGCCATACCGGTTGGCGTGGTAAGAATTCTAAATAACATGATTATAGGGTGTATACCTTAGTTACGGACTCTATTATTTATTGTAGCTATGGTTACTGGCGTGGAAAAATTCTAGCAATATGATTTCAGGAAGACGTGTATGGTTATCAGAATATATCTTAAAATTGGTTCATTTCTTTTGAATGGATGAGCAAGAACAGATTTTATCATTATTTTTTTCTTGCAATTATTTCTTGTATTACCATTTTTTTCCTTATCTTAGTTAACTCTGTCCCAATTACACAAATCACCTATCTCATATCTAATTCTGTATCTATACTTTGAAACCTTTGAATCTCCATATCTTTTTACCTTGGAAAGGTTGAGAAATTAACATAAATCATCTAGCTTGGAAAGGACGTAATTTGTTAACATATGATAATCTTGGTAGGAATCTAAATGTTGGTCCTTGATATAGAATTTTGAGATAGAGATGTGGTAAGAAGTGAGAATGAAATCAAGAGATTTATATTATCAATTTAGGAACAATCACACTTAGAAAAATATTTTGGGTATGAATAATTCGTAGATGTTTTTAAAAAAACTGACGAGGATATTCGATGTCAACTTAGTTTTGAGGACTTGGATTGTCACCTCCATTTTTCGTATACGTATTTCCAGTATACGCGTACGTGATCCTGTCCAGTATTTTTACTTGTCTTGTCTTGCTAGATGATTTTGATTTAATCTTGTTTAGGTTCATCATGGTTTAACTTGGTTTATTTTGGTTGGCTTGGTTTATTTTGGTTCAACATGTCAACCCTCCTACCCACCACCGTCCCCCTTTATAAATCCCACCTACTTTTCTCTCTCCTCATAATTCCTCATAACTTCTTCCTCTTCTTTTCCTCCATTAAAAACCTCTCCCCCTCCATAGGCAAGTACGTCTTGATCTCACTCAAGAACCAAATTTGGTGGTTCCAATGGCTTTCTAACATGATTCTCTTCCACTTTAGAACTTGAAATTTTTCATTTTGAAGCATGGATTTTTGTAGATCTAGAAAATTGCCTTTTTTGGAAACTTGAAATTTTGATCTATTTAACTTCTTCATTTGCATGTTTTGATGGTTCCATGTAGTAGAGAATTTCGTTCTACCCCATTTTGACCTAAGGAAGTCCGAATTTGGACTCCGGACGGAGAAATGGCGAAGTTTTGAAGTTTTCGGCCATGGTTCGTTCTTCCCGGATTCGTCGGGAAGACGAACAGTGCACAGCTGGGCGCATGGACTTATCATGCGCCCAAAGCAGATATCCCCCCATGTGGGCGCATATATATATGCCCCTTTTGGGCTCATAGGCGCATTCTCATGTGTGCGCATAGCCTTGTGTTGGCGCATGGCTTTTAAAGCATGTCTCAGCACTTGCCTTTTCCCTTAGCCCTTAGCCACAAGGATCCAACTCATGACTTGGGCGCATAGGACACCCCTCCTTGGGCGCATAGGGTGTACTCCCCCTCCTAGTGGGCACATACTATGTAACCAGTGTGGGTGCATGACTTGGGTATGGCACATGGCCTTCACCCGTAATGCACAAAGTCCTTCTCCATTCCTTGGTACTTGGCCATGCAAGTGCCTTGGCCATGTAGGCACCCATGTTTGGACGCATAGCCACCCTCATATGGGCACATAGGAGCCCCCATGTGGGTGCATAAGTCCCCTTCACTTGGGCACATAGATGCCCATGATCCTCATGCTTTGGTTTTACATGTTTCGGCTTATCACATCTTTTACGACTTATGATATTATGCGATTTTCTCGCTATTGATCTTCATGACATGACATGACATGAATCGTGCGTGCCACGGCTAGGCATGGCACGACTCGACATGGCACGACTTGTGCAAGTCGCAGTACGACTTGGCACGATTTGCACGATTTTGTTTGATCGTGGCACGACTTTCTATGTTTTTGTTAAATAGATAATCGTGGCACGACTTGTGCAAGCCGTGGCACGGCTTAGCAATGATTTGGCATTTTTGCTTTTGTCATGACATGTACTTTCCTCTATATATTCTCTAAGCTATGTTGTCTTCCTTACATCGGTGGCCCATTGGGCGCACTCAGGATATGTCTCTTTGCTTACATGATGATCTGCTATGATCTTAACCATGATGTGTGAACACGAAATGATCAATGACATGTAATGAACCATGATGGCGGCCCGTCGTGGCACGTCCCTAACAAGTAACAAGTACAAGTAACATGACATGATAGTGGCCCGTCGTGGCGCACTCCAGACAAGAACATGACAAGTAACATGACATGATGGTGACCCATTGTGGTGCACCCCTGATAAGTAACCTTGACATGTAATCTATGAATGTTGTTATGACGGCTAACTTGACATGCTAGTAAATTCTCTTTTTGAACACCGTGGGTGATTGTATTGAATGTGCTTGTATAAGCTACCAGTCTTGTCTCGCATCATGTCTATGACATGTATCCCTGGTTACCACGGTCAGGGATTCATATTGAATCTGACTAGGTTAATAACTAAATTGATCAAGTAGAGCATATAGAGAGGTATTCCGGCTACAGACAATCCCGTTATCTGGGCGTCTTCTTTGAAGGACTTGTAGCCTGCCGACGAGTAGGGCACATTTTCAGCCCACTGTCATGTAGGGCACTCCTCGAAATAAGTAATATGCACACTGTCATGCGTTGCACCCCCAAGTCATCTTATAGGGTACATTTGTCTCCTGGGCGATGTACCCACTATTATATGAACAAAGGATACATTTGCGTCCTGGGCGATGTTTTCGATACCAACTCTTACATGAACCATGCGCCTGGACAACCTGGATAGTCTGCAGGGCTTGTGGCCGTAGGAATCCTCATTACATCTTGCTAGTAACTAGGCTTGTGATAACCCTAGCTAGTTAATTATCAAGCCATACTCTTGCTTGGCCATGAATATTGAATGGAGTCCCACCTTGTCTAGTCTTGTCTAGACCCAGTATATGGCTATCTTTGGACATACATGTGTATGCTTTGCTCTATCGATAATTGGTTAGAGGCTAAGTTCTGTTCAGGTGAAGGGTTACAACCCCGGTACTTGTTTGGTTTACGGGTTGTAAGTTGGTTACCGGAATAGTCCTTTAGTTATCTTATCATTTATTACCCTGTTATCTCTACTTATGTCTTATGCTATTTATTCTATGATTTCATGTGCTGATATGCTGGTTTTTAGTTCTTAAGTGAAGCCTCCTTTGTGGCACTTGCTCTTTCTGGGGTCTGACCCAGCTGATTTTGTATGGCCAGATTTTGAAGCAGCTTCCGAGGATCTTCCAGCCTTCCTGGCAGATGGTGACCACTAGAAGGAATCCTGACAACGAGTGGGTTCTATTTTGCTCTCCCACTCTTCTGTAAAAATATTCTTTTGACGCGTTTAGCCGCCGAGCAAGTGTTAGCTCGTTTGTAACTTTACTTACTGTCTGCCTACGGGCTATAATATGATTGACAAATCCTAGGGTTGATCATGTATGACTTAAACTCTTGCTAGTCTTCACATTTTGTACGACTAGCTTCATGATCATCTGAATATGTAATGTATGGGATGCCTTACTTTGTATGTCTGATGATCTACCATCTTGTTACATTTACTTGCTTGCTTGAGATTGAGACACTAGGCTTGTTCTTGACCCTAAGAGACTGATGGCTTGTAGTAAACCCTCATGCATCTAGACAGCCGTGACCATATTGTGAGGTGGAAATTAACTTCAATGTACGTAGCTGGCTGTGTCTGTCCCCCGCTCTCCAGTATTCTGTTTCTGGGGCGTGACACGGTTTGAGTGGTGGCCCATACAGGCCTTGAAAATCAAGATGTGAGGGTTTTACCGGATAGATGCCTCAATCAGCACTCGCCCTTGATCTCTACTCGTGTCTCCTAATCTTCCTGAAATCTTGATCTGATCACATGCTTATTGTTTCACTTAACAAAAATGCCAAACAAAAGTTAGATTTTGAAAATAAAACGAGAAAAAGTACAAGAAGTACAAATTTGATTCTGGGAAAGTATTGCTATGGAAGTCTGATCTGTAAATGATCACTTTGTTCCTTGGACCATATGATGATGATGAAAATCACTGCTTGAAGTAGAACAACTTGGAAGAACTAAGTCACCAGAAAGGTATCGACGCACTTGGGCACTGATGGCGAGGCCGAATGCTTTCTTTCTTTGCTTCACTCTGTTCTGGAAGAAAAGTTGAAGAAGAATGCTCCGGAGAATCAAAATCTCAAAGTTCTGATCTCTGTATTCTCTCCTGTCTCTCTGTCTTCTCTCCCCTTTATGAGAAAAATAAGTCTATTTATAGACTTGGGCTCTTGTGCGTAAAAACTCAGCAAAAGTTCCACTTTTACGCTAACAACCGCCACCCACGATCAAAGTCATCCTCTATATACGTTGACACGTGTCCCATCAATTCAGTAAGAATAGGATGCACGTACACACGTTCTTCGGGATGTGTGGCATAAAAGCCATGTAGGCAAACCACGTTCCAAATTGATCAGAAAGAACAGGGCATAAAAATAGCCTCAATGTACTCTGAGCGTAAAGCAATAGATTGAGCGTAAAGTAGCTTTGACGTAGACTTCCCGCGTAAAGTGGTTGTTAAATAACCTTGAGCGTAGAAATAGCTCAAATAGACTTTACGCACACGTCAACTGTTGAGCGTAAAAGCTCGTATAGTCCTCGTGCGTAAAAGAAGCCATAGTGTGAGCGTAAAGTAGCTCAATTCACATACTAAACGACAACATTGGTCTCTGTATAAAACAAATCCCTTTGAATTCTGTGATATATGCCATCATTAATA
This sequence comes from Iris pallida, assembly GCA_029216955.1. Taxonomy (NCBI): domain Eukaryota; kingdom Viridiplantae; phylum Streptophyta; class Magnoliopsida; order Asparagales; family Iridaceae; genus Iris; species Iris pallida. The sequence goes on along the minus strand of JANAVB010023996.1, from coordinate 3,861,599 downwards.
TCTTCATGTCAGAGTTTGCATTAAATGCAAGACTTGATAGCTTTGTCCAGCGTAAAAGTGGCTAGCTTGTCCTGAGCGTAAAACGATGGATGTAGATCCGAGCGTAAAATAACCAGCCTGCTTCAGGCGTAAAGTGATTAGCCTCTCATTGGCAAAAAGGGGATCAATTTGAGTAGACTGATCTATCACTTTGACCCTTCTTGTGAAGCACTTTTTACGCTCTTACAAGACCCCCTTCAAAGTTTTCAAATATCTCCAAAATTTGAAACACTTTGAACAGAAGCGTAAAAATTGAGATTTGACCAGTCAGCGTAAAATTCGGGATACGCAACAGCCATTCGCGTAAAAGCGGGAATATCCAACAGTCGACGTATTCTTCAAAAGAAAATTAATGTCGGTCAATACTTAACCGTCACAAATAAATTTCTTTCTCAAAACTTTTGAATGTCTCTTCATCTTCCCGAGTAAGCAGTTTCCAACGAGGAATGTGAAGAGTTGCTTTGGTTTGTATAAATAAGGACAAATTCTTTATTCTTGACATTCATCCTTGTTTTGTCATGGCGCCGAAGAACGAGATTACCACAAAGAGGCTTCAAGCTCCAGGCTTGATTTCGAGCGAGCGTGCAACCTTTTAGAGTGTTTTGGAGTGACTCCTGCAGTCTTTAGTCGCATTGATGGTGGTCCTCCAACTGCGTACGAAGTGCTAGGAGATGCCGAAGCGTTTCTTAATCTGATGCGCCGCTCCGGGATTCACAATATGCATGAACTAGGTGTCTTCCTTCGTCAGCCCAACGAAGGAGAGAAAAAATAACGTTTTTATGTATTGCGAAACTTTTATCTATAGGGGTCCACTTTCCCCCTTTATAAATAAAATTTTGCTGTTGACCTCATCTATTGACGCGTACTTGTTTATGCACTTCTTTTGAATGCTTCTGTGGTTGTTAATTCCCAAGAAACAAACCAACACGTGGCATTTGTCTTGTGGTTACGAGAGCCTTTAAATATGATCTTCTCCCGAAATAGACTTATCCCAACAGTTTTTTTTCAGTCTTTATAAATAGCCGAGAATATTTCATATACTCTCGTACTCATTCCTCTGAAGATAACTTTCTGCGATGTTGTTCTTCAATAAAAGATAATAGCGAAGCTTTCCAACGGCGTTCCTTTGTATGCCCAGTCATTAGACGCAGATTCAACCACCATTAGAGCCAAACCATTCGACTCAAATGGTAAGTCCGATCCTAAGCAAAAATCTGTCTTCGAATTTTTTGTTTGAAAACAACTATTTTACGGGCGTAAAGCCTTGCTGAAGCACTGGCGTAAAAACCTTGCTGAAGCACCGGCGTAAAAAGTCTTGCTGAAGGAAATGGCGTAAAAGCCTTTGTGAAGCACCGGCGTAAAAGTCTTGCTGAAGCAATGGCGTAAAAGCCTTGTCATATCACTGGCGTAAAAGCCTTTGTGAAGCGCCGGCGTAAAAGCCTTGCTGAAGCAATGGCATAAAAGCCTTGTTGAAGCACTGGCGTGAAAGCCTTGCCATCTATTTTTAGTTAGCGTTTAATACGCACCTGATGATACTTCTGTCTAAAACACTTTTTCTTCATTGTTTTCTGCAGAAGCTTGGCTGAAGAGCTTTTTCAGAACTGGCATTGGTGACTTTGACGCTGTGAAGAGCGTTCTTCTGACATCAACATCAGGGAGCTCATGCGCTTTTGACGCACAAGTCAGACAACTCAGAACTCTTCGTGGGATAGAAGGGTCTTCTTCTTTTGGTAGGAAGAGCCTTTATACACGGAGAGTTGGATGGTGGAGTCAACTCTACCCCGAGAAATCGGGTAGTAGAGTTCCTTTCACGGTAGAACTAGGAATTATATCCCAATACTGGATACATTCCTATCTCCTTTGGAAGGCCGCCCTTAATCCACCAATTGTATTGGAAGCAACACGCCTTCGGGCTGCCATACTCTGGGGTTCTCCTCTCGTCTGAGAGAGAAGACCAGAGTTTGATTCCTGCTGTTCTGGTTGCCACTGGAGCTCAGACAGTCAGGAATTGCCACCAACAACGAACCCGTCAAAGAAGATCAAAGAAGAAATAGATCTCTATTAGGTTATCGTTGGTGTATAAAATGAAAATCCAAGAATGTAAGAGATTTCTATTATAACTTGTAAGAAAGTCTAAGAAATGTAATAGACTTTTTTGATGATATGGGAATGGAAATGATGATTCTTCTATGATCAATGATTTGTATCTATCTGGATGTAATATGGACATGATAGATAAATGAAATCTTATTTTCTGTTTAGAGTATATGATACTATCAGAGGTAATATGGACATAATAGCATATATGAACTCAAAAGAAAATTAGATTAATATCTATGCAGAAGTCAAATAGAAGTGATAGATAGGAAAAGAAAGCAGATTTAATATTTATTCAGAGGTCATGGAAACATGATAAATAGCAAATCCCACTTTCTAATCAATTGATAAAATAGAAGATATAAAATCCCTTTCCCAGGAAACAAGAAGTCAGCTTAACCAAACCTTGGTAGCTGGAGAATAAGAAGACAGATATTGTGAGCATATACGTCAAAACGGTGGACGAATCAACGTATTTCTTGGGAACAGAAAGGACGATTCAATTCCATAATTAAATGGATGAACCTGGTAACATGAACGGACGAGTCTTTTCAGAAATAAAAAGTTGTTTTCAATTTCAGAGACTAGTTCATTAGTAATCCTCCTCTATAAATAGGTGAGAATTCTCTGTAATCATTTCATTCTTATTTCTACTTCTCTATTGGAAATGTCTTTCGAGGATGTACAACAAAAGAATGAAGTCTTTAGGAACATTGAGGACGTCATTGAGACATGCCCTGCTGAGCCAATAGTGACGGGTCCGACCGAAGTAGACAACAGTTCTTCTACGTCCAAACCACCCCAAGACATCTTTGCTTTCTTAGTAGAGCCAGGAAAAACTCCTGAAGAAGAAGCATTGAGGATGACCGTCTGTAAAAATTTTATGGGTTCAGGAAACGATGCCTTCTATGCATTGGCTGACTATGTATTCAATAAGGAAGGGAGTGGCCCTCGTCCTTAATCTTTTATCTTGAACAAAAATAATAATAAAAGAAGCTTTATTTTTGTTCTGTCTTCTCTTTTTATACATAGTATTTCTTAAGAAATTTGCCATTGATCGGCAGCATGAGTAGATCTCCATTGGGTTTTGACAACAGATAGGCACCATTGGAGAACACGGACTCAATTACATACGGGCCTTCCCATTTGCTAGGAATTTCCCTTTACTTTTGTGAGTCATCACCATTGGTCTCCGAACAGCTAATACAAGCTCGCCAACTTTGAATACCCTCTACTTGACTTTACGATTAAAAGTTCGAGATATACGGGCTTGATATAGCTTAATATGCTGTTGTGCTTGAAGACGCTTCTCGTCCAATCCTTCAAGTTCTTGGAGTCGTAAGCGATCATTATTCTCTGTAGTTAGCTCATTAGCAATGGCTATTCGTAGAGAAGGGATCTGGATTTCCAATGGGAGAACAGCTTCGCATCCATAAACCAGTAAAAATGGTGTAAAACCAGTAGGAGTCCGGACCGTTGTTCGATATACCCATAAACATTCTCCAAGTTTCTTATTCCAATCACGTTTATTAGAAGAGACAAACTTTTTGAGAAGTTTAATGATTGTCTTATTGAAAGCTTCAGCTAAACCATTAGCAGCTGGATTATAAGTCGTAGAAGCCAAATTCTGAATTCGATTCTTGTCACAGAATCGATAAAATGCTTGACTGGCAAATTGTGGACCATTAGCATGAATTATCCGTCGAGGAATCCCGAAGCGATAAATGACATGGTGCTTGATGAAACTGATCACATTAGATGTTTTTACTTTCGCAAGGGGGACTGCTTCTGCCCACTTCGAAAAGTAATCGGTTATAGCTAGTATAAACCGATGTTCTTTGACAGAAGGAGGGTTAATAGGACTAATGATGTCCATACCCCAAGCTTTGAAGGGCCAGGAGGCTGCTATAGGATGTAGAAATTCAGACGGCTGATGAATAAAATCAGCATGAATCTGACATGCTTTACATCTTCTGGCATAGTCTACAGCATCTGCTATCATAGAGGGCCAATAATACCCCATTCTTCGAATGCGATCTTGCAACTTTGGACCCGGTTGATGAGCACCACAGACACCATCATGAGCCTCACGCAGTGTTTGTTTGGCTTCACTTTCTGAGAGACAGCGCAGCAAGAGTCCGTCATATGAATGACGATATAACATATGTAAAGACGAATCATAATAGAATCGAAACGATCGTCTCTTAATTGATGCAGCTTCTTTAGGATCTTCAGGCAAAATCCCATGAACTGTATAATCAACGAATGGGGTTCTCCAATCCTTATGCTGGGAATTTGACTCTGTAGTATAACTTTGTTCAATATACAGATTACTCTTCACACAGAACAAGTCTCGGTCCAACAAAGTAACTATATTTTGCCTTCGGATTGGGACAGCTAAGTCTGCAGCTAAGCTGGCAAGAGCATCAGCCTCCACATTCTGAGAACGTGGTACAAATTCAATGAAGAATCCTTTGAATGATAGGACCAACTCGACTACCACCTGATGATAGGGGATGAGATCAGGATTTCTGACTTCATAAGTCCCTCTAACTTGATTAACGATCAATTGAGAATCTCCATAAGCCTCTAAGAATTCAATATCCAATTGTTTTGCTACTTGGAGACCAATCAATAGAGCATTATATTCTGCTACATTGTTAGAGCATGGCGCATTAAGGGAATAGGCACGGTATATGACCATTTTGTCAGGAGAAACCAAGACAATTCCTACCCCAGAGACAATATTGCCTTTAGGTCCCACTCGTGATGCTCCATCAAAATATAATTGCCATATATCATTCTTCAAAGTCATGTTACAATCCACTACTTCGTCTGGAATGTCTTCATATAACTTCGAAGTTTCAGGTATAGGATGAGCAGCTAAGAAATCAGCTAACGCTTGGCCCTTCACTGATTTTTGAGGCACATAAGTCATGTCATAAGGAGTAAGCAACATCGCCTAGGTAGCTAACCTGGAATTAAGAATGCTCGGTTTTCTCATTAATACCCGAATGGGATTTATTTTGGAGATGACATGAATAGTCTGTCCAGTGACATAATGCCTTGTCTTTTGGACGGCAAAAACCAAAGCTAGACATTCCTTTTCTACAGGAGTATATCTGTGTTCAGCTCCGACCATCATTCTGCTCAGATAATATATTGCTTGTTCATGACCCATATCACTTTTCTGTACCAGAAGAGCGCCAAGTGAATGATCCAAGGCTCGAACATATAGCAAAAATGGTCTTCCTATCACCGGAGGTACCAGAACAGGCGGGTTTGTAAGATATTGCTTAATGTCATTGAAGGCTTTTTGACACGCTTCATCCCAGACGAAAGATTCCCCTTTCTTTAATAGACGGGAGAAAGGTTGACATCTCCCAGAAAGATTAGATATAAATCTTCTGATATAAGCAATACGGCCCTGAAAGCCACGGAGTTCTTTCAGATTATGAGGAGGACGCATTTCAAGAATTGCTTTAACCTTATCAGGATCAACATGGATACCTTGAGAGGTAATGACAAATTCTAGAAACTTGCCACTAGAAACCCCTAAGAAAGACTTAGTAGGGTTCATTTTCAATTGATGTTGGCGCATCAATTCAAATACTGTCTTCAAGTCCTGAATGTGATCATTCTTTGACCGACTTTTAACAGTAATGTCATCTACGTAGCATTCAACTATTTTTCGTAGATGTTCTTGAAAGATATTGCTCATAGCCCGTTGATATGTGGCACCGGCATTTTTAAGACCAAACGGCATAACCGTATAGCAGTAAACCCCAAGGGGTGTTCGAAAAGATGTATTCTTCTCATCTTCTGGATGCATCTTGATCTGATTGTATCATGAGAATCCGTCCATGACAGACATACATTCAAAACCGCATATATTGTCTATCATGACATCAATAATGGAAAGTGGAAATTTGTCCTTTGGACAAGCCGTATTAAGATCTCAGTAATCTATACAAACTCGAACTTTTCCGTTCTTCTTCATAACAGAAACAATATTGGCCACCCAATCTGGGTGTTGTTCTTCACGAACAAAGCCACATGTAATCAGCTTTTTGACTTCTGCTTCAATTGCATCCATCATATCTGGTCTAAAGCGCCGTTGCTGTTGTTTTACAGGCTTGACTTTAGGCAAAATATTGAGTTTATGAGTAACAACTTTAGGATCTAGCCCTGGCATATCCTCATAACTCCATGCAAAGATGTCAATGTAATCTTTTATAAGTTTTATCAGCTCTTCCTTTTCATCTTCAGAAAGATTCTTACTGATGAATATTGGTTTGGACGTAATTCCATCTCCAACATCAATCTGGATAACCTCATCTTCTGTAGGTGGCTGTCGCTGTTCAAAACGAAGTTCCCATTGAGTATCCATCTGTTGAGCCCAAGGATCATTCTCAAATAGCTCTGATTCATCATCGGCTTGAACCATATTGACTGAGAATATTTGTCCAAATTCACAATATGAGGAACGAGACATATCGGATTCGATGAATAGAATTTCTTCCGAATCTGATGATTGCGAAGAGCTAGAAGAGAATTCTTCTTGTATATCGTTATTAAACATGTGGGAAGGATCATATCCCAACCCATGACGAGTCTTTTGGTAAAACGGATCACCACATAATGGTAGTCGTCTGCCCTTGCCCTGATTGAGACCTTGTATAGTCTTCAAATCATACCCCATGTTCTGGATGATCTTGATAGATTGTTGACTGTATTTGTCAATTCGGATTCTTCCTTTATCTTTATCCTTCAGATTATCTGTCTGAGTAAAAGGGATATTTCTAGCCAGGCCAAACACAATTTGACGCTTGTTTTTCTTATCAGACGGAACCACGAAATAGGATTCTTCGTGACGTCTGAAAGTTATGCAAGCTCGTGATGAAGCGGCTACAGGAAGCAGATAGGGAGAAGATGTCAAGAACTTTTGAGCATAAGGTCCGACATCGACATGAGGAGGAAAAGAATTCTTCTTATGATCAATGTATAAAGTTTCTTCCGGTTCTATATTGTCTTTATATTGATGGCTTTGATTATCAGAAGATAAAGTCATTCTCTCAATAAACTTGACAGTCATATACTCGAACAGGAAATCTTTATTGATATCAAAAAGTACAGAATGATCAATATTTACATCATTTACAATCTGATTGCTACGCTTCGGATTAATCAACAGTGGACCATCATCCGTCTTCTGCGTAGATTTGCCAAGATTGACAATTAATGGTGATTCTGGATCATTCGTACAAGAAGTACGCCCTTTAACCTTGATCATAAAAGGTTGAACTTGGCTCTTAGCAGGAATATTTATTGATCCCTCATATAAAGTTTGAGTTCTTCCTTTAACCTTGATTATCAAAGGTTGATCATTGATAGGTTGGGATTGGATTCATCCCTTGACTATGATCTTCAAAGGTTGCTCCTCTGGCGGATCTTCATTAATAGACTGATCCTCAGATGATGATTAATCTTCAGCCATGTCTGATATATCTTTTACATGCTCTTGTTTATAAAGCCTTGAATCAGAGAAGTAGGCTTCGACACCCTTGAATGGATTAATATCAGCAAACTCAGTTTTTACAACTCCTTGGGAGTCCACATATTTGAAACATTGGTGAAGAGTTGAAGGCACAATATTGTGCTCATGAATCCATGGTCTTCCAAGAAGAATATTGTAGGATACGTCCGAGTTGATAACATAGAAAGTTACCATAGTTCGAAGATCACCAATCTGAATCTGCAGACGAATCTTCCCCAGTAGTTTGCTCTTGCCAGAGTTAAAACCGACTATCATAGTACTAGTGTAAGTCAGCTCACTAGTAGGAATCCTCAGGGGTCTTAGCATACTCTGAAGAATTATACCAATTAAAGACCCAGGATCAATGTAAATCCTGTCAATTTCAGTGGATCCGATATATCCAGTGTAGCACAGAGGCCTATCATGCTTGTTGTGTTTCAATAGCATATCCTCTTGTGTAAAGGTGATGTTGGGAATTGCTTCCATCACACTATGACATTGCGGACATGACACTGGTATATTATCAGGAGTCTTGAGTTGAGCCAAGCATGAATCTGCTTGAAGTAAAGCTTCGCTCAAAGTCTCTCTGCTTTCTCTGGAAAGGCGAAGCAGTTCAAATATAGATAGTCTAGCTGGAGTATTGGCTAACTGAGCTAGAATGTCAAACTTGTAAGGCTTCATCACCACCACCTGATTGGAAGCAGACTTCAATGGGATATCAAAGCGTACTGCCTTCTGTTTTCCCTTTTCAACCACAGACGGTTTAACAGGAACAAGAGAAGGTTGAACTGGTAGAGTTTCCATTACATCTTCTGCTTCTTTGGAGGATCCCTCATAGTCTTTGTGGTACTCTTTTCCAGATCTTGTACCAGCAAAAGTTTTTTCTTCAGACTCAGGAGAAGAAAGTACCATATTACAGGATTTAGTCTTTCTTCCCTTAGCCTTCTTCTTGCGAGGGTTGTTACGAGAAACTTCAGAATCCAATTCAGCAGTGGAATTCTGATTTTGAATTTATAAAGGAAGACATATTCCTTTATTATAATTCAAACCTTCTGCCTTTTGAAAGTCGTAACCCATCTTCCTCATGAGAAGGACAGATTGCTGACTATACAAGTGGATAGGCAGTGAACTTTGGACAGGTGTTTCAGCACAGAAAGAGGAAGAAACCTCTGCAACTGCAGGAGAATGAAGCATAGACGTCTCTGTAGTTAAGGGAGGAGAAGGATTCGGGATACGAGGAGAAATCCCTTTTGGAACTTTTTCATAAGCAGCAAAGACTTGTTGTGCCCGGTATAAAGGAACACTATTCATGCCTAGCTACTACTGATGAGTAAGCTTGAGCTTGGTAGGAGGAGCTAGACTTGGAGGACAGATGTTTAGTCCTTTCAGTCTATCTTCTAGAGGAAGGCCATCCCATAGATGATCCAAGTCATCAGGATTTGGAATAACATGAGAAATCATGTTGCAGGTTTTGACTTTTTTTACCTTTCTTGGATTTTAAAGTTTTACCTTCATTTTCCAACTCAGGTACTAAGTCAGGATGTACCCACATGATTTCACCATTCTTCAATGTGAGCGACAGTAATCCTGTATTTTCTTCCCTGGCAGACAGAATATTCACGATATTCATCGTCGCCTTCGAAATTGGGATAATTCCATCCGGGACTTGCTGTGGAGGAAAATCCCCGAACTGAAGAGAAACCATATTGGTCGTAACCGTATGGTCATCATTGGTTAAAGCGATAGCGCCACCATTTATCAGCTCTTGGATCTTCTTTTTCAAGACATAGCAAGCACTGGTAGGATGATTAATGTATCTATGATAGATATAATATTTGGGATTGTCAGTCAGATTCACCTCATTAGGCCTTTTTGGCTCTGGAATCTGAAGTTTACCACTTTTCACCAGACATTGAAATATCCCTGGGATATCACTTTCGTCAAAAGAGTATTCTTCCTTTGGCCTGGAAGATTCCTGATTATTTGGCGTCGTTTTGTTCTTGGAAAGATTGACCATAAGAGTATCTTTTCCTTTCACATTACGATTGCCAGGATTATTACCAGGATTACTTTTCTTTCTTTTATCTTCTGAAGCGAAAATCATCCCGTGTTCACGAGCCAACCTACCATTGGTCTCGGCAGAAACTGCTGCTATGATAAACGAAGCCCAATCTGTGAATTGGTAACCTGTGAAGACAGCAATGGATGGTCGCAGATTCATCTTGCATGTATCAATCAACGCTGAATCTGGCATACCAGGAGGCATCTTTAGAGTAGCCTGTCGGAAACGTTCAATGAACGTCCGAGTATCTTCTCTTTTCTTTTGTTTGATTTCTATCAAGGAGGACATGTTCATGTCCATACCTCCTTCATAGAAGCGGGAGAGAAATATCGCCTTAAATTCGTCGAAAGACGAAATGTAATTGTCGGGTAAACTTCGATACCAGTCGTAAACTGAACCCGTCAGGCACCCGATGAACACTCGAGTAAGAAGAGCATCATTTTTCTGCAAGTGTACAGTCATAATATCAAAGTAATTGATATATTGACTGGGAGATGCTTTTCCATCGAATAAAACCATGGATTGTGGCTTGAACTTCGGTGGAAAGGGTACATCATTCCAATGAGGAGGATAAGGTTGCTTAATCCCTAACCTCTGGAGCTGATCTTTGTGCCTCAAAACTTCAAACTGTGCTTTGAGTTCACGCACTGCTTGAATGGCTTCACTGGTTTGAGGAAGCACATTTGATTGAATAGTCGTTGGATGTACCGTAACCCCCACTAGAGGTGATACATCTTCTGGAATGATGGGATCTGGAGATGTAAAATTTTGATTAACAGCAGGCTCTTGAATATTCAAAGGTATATCAGCCCCTTGACTATCTTGAGTTTGTGCTGCTACTGGTACCGGAGTTATTACTGTAGGTTGAGCAGTTTGCTAATTCAAAATTATCTGATGCATGCTTTACACCATGTTAAGCATGTCTTTCAATGATTGCTCCATGGCAGTGAGACGTTGTTCCGTATTAGCAGATGACGTCTCTGGTTCATCTCCAACAGCGTAGGATTCAACCTCTCTTGAAGATATAGAGGGATTAGTATAGAAGTATGAATCCACACTATCGGTATCAGACTCAAAAGATTGAGTACCCCCAGCTTCTGAATCAGAAGTCTGCAATTGTCTTTGTCTTCTTGATCGAGTATTCTGATATACTCCTTCAAAAGAATCAAGAAGCCTGTTGAACTATTGTTGACCTGGGGTTTGGGACATATTCCGTCTTGGATGTCGTCCTCTGTTAGTATGAGATGCCATGTTGACTGACACATATGACAGCTCATGTTCTTGGCCTTCAGCTTGATGTTGAGGCGAGTTAAAACTTAAACGATCAAAAACTGACCGTTTTGAAGCCGAACAACAGCAGTTGATCACAACCTGGTGATATTCACAATGATGTTTTTCTTGGGGGAATATTATCGGAGATTGTCTATTCTTACGTTTTTGCATTAGCAATTCACGTAAATCAGAAGGAACAGATGGAGTATTCTTCTTTATTATATTTGGGGTAGAAAAACGTTTAGTCCCTTGTGTATAAAGAAGATTACTGGCTGCATTCGCATAACCAAACTGTACATTTTTACGCGTTTGGAGTTGTGTGCGTAAATCTTGAGATTTAGCACGAAGGACTCCATTTTCATGGCGTGTAATTTATAAGTTTGGTACTTTGCATAAAGCAGTATAAGAAGGTTGTTGGTGTAGGACAGAAGCTTTACCAACGACATTTTTATGCTGCACATATTTAGGTACATTCACATTAGATGTGCAAACATTGTTATGAATTTTATCTACACTGTCAAAGACAGGAGACTTACCTTTACGCGTGGAACGTAAAAATTGATTATCTACCACATCACAGACGGAAGATTTTGCTTTACGCAAGGAGCGTAATTTATTTGGGCCTACCACGTCACCGACGGAAGAGTGATTCTTACACTCAGAAGCATAAACTTTAGAGTCTGCCCCATTACGAATGGGAGATTCATTCTTATGTACTGAGCGTAAAATTTGGTTCTTACCCACTGAGCGTAAAACTTGATTCTTACGCAGTGGGCGTGAAACCTGATTATCTTCACCGTTACAAACGGGAGATAAATCGTCACACTTTGAGTGCAACTTTAAAGTAAGGACTGCCTTGTTACGAACGGGAGCCCCTACGACAGGAGTGGGAAGAATTCCCTTATCATCAGAAGCAACAGAGAGATCAGAAACCACTTTGGATTTAGGAATCCAAACTTTTCGTGCTTTGCGAGACTTTTGAACAATGGAGTGGCAAGAACCACCCCAGTTCGAAGCATTTCTTCATAGGCAGTCTGGTCGAAGTGCACAACCAGAGTCTTCTTGGTCGAACCGACCGAAACATCATCATATTGAGCAATCGCCTCCTCGTTAGAGGAGAAGGTCGTCCCCAGCAGAGTCGCCATTTTGTTTCACTTAACAAAAATGCCAAACAAAAGTTGGATTTTGAAAATAAAACGAGAAAAAGTACAAGAAGTACAAATTTGATTCTGGGAAAGTATTGCTATGGAAGTCTAATTGTAAATGATCACTTTGTTCCTTGGACCATATGATGATGATGAAGATCACTGCTTGAAGTAGAACAACTTGGAAGAACTAAGTCACCAGAAAGGTATTGACGTACTTGGGCACTGATGGCGAAGCCGAATGCTTTCCTGCTTTGCTTCACTCTGTTCTGAAAGAAAAGTTGAAGAAGAATGCTCCGGAGAATCAAAATCTCGAAGTTCTGATCTCTGTATTCTCTCCTGTCTCTCTGTCTTCTCTCCCCTTTATCAGAAAAATAAGTCTATTTATAGACTTGGGCTCTTGTGCGTAAAAACTCAGCAAAAGTTCCGCTTTTACGCTAACAACCGCCACCCACGATCAAAGTCATCCTCTATATACGTTGACACGTGTCCCATCAATTCAGTAAGAATAGGATGCACGTACACACGTTCTTCGGGATGTGTGGCATAAAAGTCATGTAGGCAAACCACGTTCCAAATTGATCAGAAAGAACAGGACGTAAAAATTGCCTCAATGTACTCTGAGCGTAAAGCAATAGATTGAGCGTAAAGTAGCTTTGACGTAGACTTCCCGCTTAAAGTGGTTGTTAAATAACCTTGAGCGTAGAAATAGCTCAAATAGACTTTACGCACACGTCAACTGTTGAGCGTAAAAGCTCGTATAGTCCTCGTGCGTAAAAGAAGCCATAGTGTGAGCATAAAGTAGCTCAATTCACATACTAAACGACAACATTGGTCTCTGTATAAAACAAATCCCTTTGAATTCTGTGATATATGCCATCATTAATATCTTTATGTCAGAGTTTGCATTAAATGCAAGACTTGACAGCTTTGTCCAGCGTAAAAGTGTCTAGCTTGTCCTGGGCGTAAAATGATGGATGTAGATCCGAGTGTAAAATAACCAGCCTGCTTCAGGCGTAAAGTGATTAGCCTCTCCTTGGCAAAAAGGGGATCAATTTGAGTAGACTGATCTATCACTTTATCCCTTCTTGTGAAGCACTTTTTACGCTCCTACACTTATATCCTTGATCTATCATAGTCCTTCCTTATTGTTTCCTATGTCGTTTCTTCAGCGGCATTGTTCCTGGTCCTTCCGATCGGCAAGGCGGAGCACCTCCCGTGGACCAGCAGCAACCTGGAGATCAAGCCCATCATTCAGGAGTAGCCTCTAGAGTCATGCCTACTGGGGGTCAAAAGCTACCAGTTCAGCCCGTCCAGTCTGTATAGCCTAACGATGGAACCTTGGTAGGTCTCATCAGGACATTGCTTGCATCTCAAGATCGCCGGGGCGATGCCCTGCACCAGGTAGTATATGATGCTATGGGCCGTATTGGTTATCAAGGGAATAGTGCGGCTAGCAGTTTCAAGCGTCTGAACCCTCCTTTCTTCGATGGTAGTGAGGACGCTATTGTAGCTGAAGCATGGCTCCAGGACATCGAGATTATCTTGGATGCAGCCAAAACTCCAGAAGGAGAGAAGGTAGCTGTGGTACGGTTACAGTTATTGGGCCTAGCCCATACCTGGTGGACGATGATAGGAGTTGGGTTGGCGATGCCTGTTCCATGGGCGGTATTCAGTGATAAGTTTCAGATCAAGTACTTCGATGCTGTAGCTCAGTACGACCTACAGACAAGATTTACCAATCTCAGGCAGATGAGCATGACAGTTGATGGTTATGCGGCCGAATTTTTGATACTGAGTCGGTTTGCTCCCACCTTAGTGGCAACCGAGTTCGATCGAGCGCAGCGATTCCAGCAGGGACTCCACCTAAAGATCATTCTAGCAGTGGAGCAGTTTAAGCATCAAACTTTTGATGCTGTCTTGCGAGCAGCGAAGAGACATGAGTATCCTTCGCAAAGGATTGTGGACAGAACTGGAGGACGGAAGCGATCCCATGGCCAGATGAACCAGTCTTCAGCCCCAGCCCCGGCAGCTAGGGCCTTGACCATTGGAGCTCTAAGGAGGGCAGCATCAGCTACGACGGTTCAGCACTCGACCCCGATGTACCCTCAGTAGCAGAAGCGGAGGCAGTCTTCCACAATGGGCTGCACTCATTATGGGAAGCCAGGACATGTTGTATAAGAATGTCGCCGAGGACAAGGATTGTGTTTGGCTTGTGGGGCATCGGATCACATGATAGGGTCCTGCCCGTAGAGAGCCGGTTCATCCTCATCGACCCAGACTAGTCCCTCGGTGAGGGGAGCAACACCAGTACAACAGCAGCAGTACCAGCCTCCGAGGCTATTGTCGCCTCAGGCCCAGGCATTCCAGCAGCAGCAACCGCAATAATATGTCCAGGCCCAGGCTCAGAATTAGAACCGCCAAAGAGGTTTCTAGCAGAGAGGACCAGCACCCAGAGGGCAAGGTCAGATGATGGCTTTGACCATTGAGGAGGAGTTGGCATCAGGTGAGGTGGTGGCAGGTACCATTCTCGTCAACTCTTTTTCTGCGTCAGTATTATTTGATTCAGGTGCATCGTATTAATTTATGTCTGCACGATTCACGACACGGATAGGACTGGAGCCCGAGTCATTATCAGTAAGGCTCAAAATACTTACTGGTAACGATCTTGTGGGAGTAGATAGAGTATTTTTCTCGTGTCGGATCGTAGTTAGTGGCAGAGAGTTTCCCGCTAGGTTGATAGAATTCCCGATGGCCGATTATGATGTGGTCCAGGGATGGATTGGTTAAGGGACCAGTATGCTAGAATAGATTGCCATATCGGCAAGATTATTTTTAGTATCCTGGTGAGCCAGAGTTTTCATTTTCCCGAGGTAGAGTAGAACCTTCTTCCCCAGCATTGTGGATGGCAGTAGCAGCAGTTCAGTTTTCCAAAGTTGTAGAAGAGTTTCCTGAGGTATTTTTCAAAGAGCTTCCAGGCATGCCCCCAAAGAGAGAGATCGAGTTCACCATTGATTTGATTCCCGGATCAGCACCAGTGTCAGAGAGGGTCTACAGGATGGCGCCTTCAGAGTTGGAGATCTTATACAAGATGATTGAAGAACTTAGAACCAAGGGTTTCATTTGTGCTAGCGGATCACCTTGGGGAGCCCCGATGCTTCTTATAAAAAAAAGGATGGTACGTAAAGATTATGTGTTAATTATCATACCTTGAACTCTGTGACAATCAAGAACAGATATCCTCTACCAAGGATAGATGACTTATTTGATCAACTCAGAGGAGCGACAGTATTCTCGAAGATTGATTTGCGGTCGGGATACCATCAGATCAGAGTCAAAGAGCAGAAAATTCTGAAGACAGTATTCAGATCGAGGTATGGACATTGGGAGTTCCTTGTTATGCCATTTGGAGCGACCAATGCGCCAGCCGTATTCATGGACCTCATGAATCGTATCTTTATGCCCTATTTGGACCAGTTCGTGATAGTGCTTATAAACGAAATCTTAGTCTATAGCAAGAGTGAGGCGGAGCGTGAGCAGCATCTCTATGTGGTTCTTCAGATTCTCAGGGAGCACCAGTTGAAAACAAAGTTCAATAAGTACGAGTTCTGGTTGGATCGAATCTCGTACTTGGGTCACATCATCACCAGAGGTGGAGAGGAAGTGGACCCCTAAAAGATAGTTTCCATAGAGACATGGCCAGTACCTAGCACTGTCGTAGAAGTTCGGAGTTTTCTTGGATTGGCCAGTTATTACTGTCGATTTGTGTCGGACTTTGCTCGGATTTTAGCACCATTGACACAGTTGACCCGCAAGGATGTGAAGTTTGCTTGGACAGCAGAGGGTCAGAATTTATTCGAGAAGTTAAAGCAGAGATTGATGACTGCCCCCATTCTCACTCTTCCTAATGGGACTGGAGAATTTTTAGTTTATTATGATGCTTCAGGCAGAGGATTGGGATGCGTATTGATGCGGCATGGTAAGGTAGTCGCTTATGCGTCACGTCAGCTTCGTGACCATAAAAGGAATTACCCTACCCATGACTTAGAGTTAGCAGTAGTAGTTTTTGCATTTAAGTTGTGGAGGCATTACCTATATGGAGATCGGGTGGAGATTTTCACCGACCACAAGAGTCTTAAGTATGTGTTCACCCAGAAGGATCTTAATATGTGTCAGAGAAGATGGCTAGAGCTACTTATGGATTATGACATCAACTTGCAGTATCATCCTGGGAAGGCCAACGTAGTAGCAGATGCGTTGAACAAGAGAGCCGAAGTTTATTTTCTAACAGCGCAGCCATAGTTGTTAGCAGATCTTCAGAAGATGGGTATTGAAGTTGTTCTTCCTTCTAGTGTGGCATTGATGGCCAGTATACAAGTTCAGTCTAGTATATTGGAGAGGATCAAGTTAGCTCAGTCAGTGGATTCTAAGCTTCAGCGGATTAGGGCAGAATGTGCAGCAGGATGAAGACCAGAGCTATGTATTTATGAAGATGGTACACTCCGACATGGGAGGCATCTTTGTGTACCTAGTGGAGATATCAGACAGGAGATCATGGCAGAAGCTCACTGTTCTCAGTATTCGATTCACCCCGATGGTATGAAGATGTACGAAGATATCTGTCAGCATTTTTGGTGGAATGGCATGAAGAGGAAGATAGCCCGGTTTGTCTATTATTGTTTGGTTTGTCAGCAAGTTAAAGCCGAACATCAAAGAACAGCTGGACTTCTTCAACCTTTATCGATCCCAGAATGGAAATGGAAGCACATTACCATGGATTTTGTGACTGGATTACCTAGATCCCCAGCTGGGAGAGATGCTATCTGGGTTATAGTCGATAGACTCACGAAGGTAGCTCATTTCATCCCTTTTAGAATCGGTCAATCGACGGATCAGCTTGCAGAGATGTACCTCAGGCAGATAGTAAGATTGCATGGAGTGCCAGCAGTATTGTATCCGACAGAGATTCAAGATTCACCTCGCACTTTTGGCAGAGTCTTCAAAAAAGTTTGGGGACTCGTCTCAAGTTCAGTTCAGCCTACCATCCACAGACAGATGGTCAGTCAGAACACACGATCCAGACTCTTGAAGATATGCTATGGTCATGTATACTCGACTTCGGTGGCTAGTGGGAAGATCACCTACATCTCGTGGAGTTCTCCTACAACAACAGCTTCCAGGCCAGTATCCAGATGGCCCCCTTTGAAGCCTTGTACGACAGAAAGTGCAGATCTTCCTTGGCTTAGGATGATATCGGTGAGACACAAATGCTTGGAGCAGAGATGGTAACGCGGACTGTTGAGGTGGTCAGACAAGTCAGAGATCATCTTCGAGTTGTACAAGATCGCCATCATCATTGGGCCGATTCTCATCGATGTTCCCTTAAATTTTCTATCGGTGACCATGTATTTCTTAGGATCTCGCCTACCCGTGGCGTCATTTATTTTGGCGTGCGGGGAAAGATTAGTCCTAGGTATATAGGGTCGTTCGACATCTGGGAGCGAGTAGGTGATGTGTCCTATCGTCTCGCTCTTCCGCCGTCGTTACGTGAGGTACATGATGTCTTCCATGTATCCCAATTGTGATGGTATATCCCAGATCCGAGTCAAGTCCTTGATCATTCGGAATTGGTTGTTGGTACCAACCTTTCGTATGAGAAGATACTCAAGAACAAGACTATCAAGTTAGTCCGTATTGCTTGGGGTCATCACTCTTTGGGTGAGTCAACGTAGAAGCGTGAGGATGATATCCGATCGCGATATTCCTACTTGTTTGACTCGTAAAGTATAATATCTTCTTGTTCCTTACTTCTTCAACTTCCTTGCTTGTATGAATGATTGCTTGATTGATTGCTTAGTTATAACTTGCCTGTGACTAGTATAGCTTGCTCGACATCTCTAGCCTCTTGATAAAATTCTGAGGATGGAATTCTTTTAAGGTGGGTAGAGTTGTCACCTCCGTTTTTCGTATACATATTTCCAGTATACGTGTACACGATCCTATCCAGTATTTTTACTTGTCTTGTCTTGCTAGCTGATTTTGATTTAATCTTGTTTAGGTTTATCATGGTTTAACTAGGTTTTTTTGGTTGGCTTGGTTTATTTTGGTTCTACATGTTAACCCCCCTACCTACCACCACCCCCCTTTATAAACCCTACCTACTTTTCTCTCTCCTCATAATTCCTCATAACTTCTTCTTCTCCTCCTCCATTAAAAACCTCTCCCCCTCCATAGGCAAGTGCACCTTGCTCTCACTCCAGAACTTGAAATTTTTCATTTTGAAGAATAGATTTTTGTAGATCTAGAAAATTGCCTTTTCCAGAAACTTAAAGTTTTGATCTATTTAACTTCTTCATTTGCATGTTTTGATGGTTCCATGTGGTAGAGAATTTCGTTCTACCCCATTTCGACCTAAGGAAGTCCGAATTTGGACTCCGGACGGAGAAATGGCAGAGTTTTGAAGTTTTCGGCCATGGTTCGTTCTTCCCAGATTCGTCGGAAAGACGAACAATGCACTGCTGGGCGCAAGGACTTGTCATGCGCCCAAAACAGATCTCCCCCCATGTGGGCGCATATATATGCCACTTTTGGGCGCATAGGTGCATTCTCATGTGTGTGCATAGCCTTGTGTTGGCGCATGGCTTTTAAAGCATGTCTCAGCAATTGCCTTTTCTCTTAGCCTATGGCCAAGGATCCAACTCTTGACTTGGGTGCATAGGACACCCCTCCTTGGGCGCATAGGGTGTGCTCCTCCTCCTAGTGGGTGCATACTATGTAACCAGTGTAGGTGCATGACTTGGGTATGGCACATGGCCTTCACCCGTAATGCACAAAGCCCTTCTCCATTCCTTGGCACTTGGCCATGCAAGTGCCTTGGCCATGTAGGCACCCATGTTTGGGCGTATAGCCACCCTCATGTGGCGCATAGGAGCCCCCATGTGGGCGCATAAGTCCCCTTCACTTGGGCACATGGATGCCCATGATCCTCATGCTTTGGTTTTGCATGTTTCGGCTTATCGCATCTTTTACGACTTATGATTTTATGCGATTTTCTCGCTATTGATCTTCATGACACGACATGACTCGTGCGTGCCACGGCTAGGCATGGCATGACTCGACACGGTACGACTTGTGCAAGTCGTAGTACGACTTGGCACGACTTGGTACGATTTGTACGATTTTGTTTGATCATGGCACGGCTTTCTATGTTTTTGTTAAATAAATAATCGTGGCACGACTTGTGCAAGCCGTGGCATGGCTTAGCAATGATTTGGCATTTTCTCTTTTGTCATGACATGTACTTTCCTCTATATGTGCTCTAAGCTATGTTGTCTTCCTTACATCGGTGGCCCGTTAGGCGCACTCAGGATATGTCTCTTTGCTTATATGATGATCTGCTATGATCATAACCATGATGTGTGAACACGAAATGATCAATGACATGTAATGAACCATGATGGCGGCCCGTCGTGGCACGTTCCTAACAAGTAACAAGTACAAGTAACATGACATGATAGTGGCCCGTCGTGCCGCACTCCAGACAAGAATATGACAAGTAACATGACATGATGGTGACCCGTTGTGGTGCACCCCTGACAAGTAACCTTGACATGTAATCTATGAACGCTATTGTGACGGCTAACTTGACATGCTAGTAAATTCTCTTCTTAAACACCGTGGGTGATTGTATTGAACGTGCTTGTATAAGCTACCAGTCTTGTCTAGCATCATGTCTAGAACATGTATCCCTGGTTACCACGATCAGGGATTCATATTGAATCTGACTAGGTTAATGACTAAATTGATCAAGTAGAGCATATAGAGAGGTATTCCGGCTACAGGCAATCACGTTATCTGGGCGTCTTCTTTGATAGACTTGTAGCCTGCCGACGAGTAGGGCACATTTCCAGCCCACTGTCATGTGGGGCACTTCTTGAACTAAGTAATATGCACACTGTCATGTGTTGCACCCCCAAGTCACCTAATAGGTTACATTTGTCTCCTGGGCGATGTACCCACTATTATATGTACAAGGGATATATTTGTCTCCTGGGCGATATATCCGCTACCAACTCTTACATGAACCTTGTGCCTGGATAACCAGGATAGTCTACAGGGCTTGTGGCCATAAGAATCCTCATTGCATCTTGCTACTAACTAGGCTTGTGATAACCCTAGCTAGTTAACTATCAAGCCGTACTCTTGCTTGGCCGTGAATGTTGAATGGAGTCCCGCTTGTCTAGTCTAGTCTAGACCCAGTACATGACTATCTCTGGACATGCTTGTGTATGCTTTACTCTTTCGATAATTGGTTAGAGGCTAAGTTCTGTTCAGGTGAAGGGTTACAACCCCGGTCCTTATTAGGTTTACGGGTTGTAACTTGGTTACCGGAATAGTCCTTTAGTTATCTTATCGTTTATCACCCTGTTATCTCTACTTATGTCTTATGTAATATTTTCTATGATTTCATGTGCTGATATGCTGGTTTTTAGTTCTTAAGTAAAGCCTCCTTTGCGGCACTTGCTCTTTCTGGAGTCTGACCCAGCTGGTTTTATATGGCCAGATTTCGGAGCAGCTTCCGAGGATCTCCCAGCCTTTCTGCCAGATGGTGACCACTAGAAGAAATCCTGACAACGAGTGGGTTCTTATTTTGGTCTCCCACTCTTCTGTAAAAATATTCTTTTGAGGCGTTTAGCCGTCGAGCAAGTGTTAGCTCGTTTGCAACTTTACTTACTGTCTGCCTTCGGACTGTAACATGATTGACAAATCCTAGGGTTGATCATGTATAACTTAAACTCTTGCTAGTCTTTGCATTTTGTACAACTAGCTTCATGATCATCTGAATATGTAATGTATGGGACGCCTTACTTTGTATGTCTGATGATCTACCATCTTATTACATTTACTTGCTTGTTTGAGATTGAGACACTACGCTTGTTCTTGACCCTAAGAGACTGATGGCTTATAGTAAATCCTCATGCATCTAGACAGCCGTGACCATATTGCGAGGTGGAAATTCACTTCAATGTACGTAGCTAACTGTGTCTGTCCCTCGCTCTCCAGTATTCTGGTTCTGGGCCGTGACATGGATAATTTTTGGTTATTGATTCTTGAGACGTTTCACTTTAAGGTTATGATGTTAAATTTATGGATTTAGTAATGGAGAAGAGATTTAAACTTATTCGTTGGCAATACAAAATTGAATAAGATATTGCAAGAAAATGGCTAAGAACAGAAAGAACACAAGGATTTTTGAGTTATAGAAAATATAGAGATTTTTGAGAAAATTTTAAATTTAAGGATAATAATAATTGAGGGTGTACGTTGAAGGAAATATGAAGGTTGATTTTAATGGAGAATAAGTTTTTGTAAGGCCTAGTGGTTTTAGATTGAATAACACGAGAAGAGTAATTTGAACAAGTTCAAGGATTTCATAAAACTTGATTTAGATGTTTCGTATCCAATTTAGGACAAGGAGGAAGAAATTGGATTTATGATGATTAAGTGGTTAGTGTTGGTTCCTAATAAGAAGGGTATGTTGCATGAGTAATATTTTGGAATTTAGGAATTAAGCCTATGGTGATCATGACAAGGTCAAATCTTTATGACGGCAGAGTATAATTTTGGTGGTAGTCATATAAAGGTTAATTTTCATATTGGGACTTGTGAGATAAAAATATGATTGGCAAATGATGACCAGATAAACTTGATAGTATCAGAGAGAGATGATTAACTTGACTTCCCTATGAAACCTTGTCTTTTGTTTTCCCTATCAAAAGGAGGAAATTGACTTACTTCTATATCCTTGCATCACCCTTTAAGTTTTCAATATCATTGAATCCTAACTCCCTTGATTACGACCAATCGACTTTGGTCACCTTTCCATATCATATTAATATCTTGGGTCGTACTCAATTGAATTAAATTTAATTATGACCTGGATCTTCATCCTTGGATGCTCGTGCTCAGACTTCGATGACATTATTCCCCGTCTTACCCAAATCTTAATTTACTTAGAAATTGATCAACTTAGACCGTGTCGAGACTAAATTTTCTTTTATATATATCGTGATTGGATTTCAAATGCTATTACCAATTGTGCTTTAACCTTCGATTTTGATCACCTTTGAAATAGTAACCCTATATAGTTAATTCTCCAT
Organism: Iris pallida; assembly: GCA_029216955.1. Classification (NCBI taxonomy): domain Eukaryota; kingdom Viridiplantae; phylum Streptophyta; class Magnoliopsida; order Asparagales; family Iridaceae; genus Iris; species Iris pallida. The sequence goes on along the minus strand of JANAVB010023996.1, from coordinate 3,839,288 downwards.
TTTTTTATAATTACCAGTTTTTATATAGGATGATAGACTGCCTTACAGCCCGATGATTTATTGTTTTCCTTATCATTCCAGTATGGCACCCATGACCAGAGTCTGTCCCCAGTGCACAGCTGCAGTTTCGGATGAGACCGAGATTGTACTTCCCCCTTCCATTGCTCAGGAGGTGTTAGCAGCCTCACCGGAGATTTTTTCTCCATCTCCTATCCTTCAGGAGAGGGCTGCAGTTCATCCGAAGACTGATGACCTCACTTTGCCTCTTGGAGTGGTATACCATACCATTCCTGATGGGGCTCAGATTTACAGACTTCTTCAGGATATGTGGGAGGTATAGAGACTTCAGGCTGAGCTTATGAGAGAGCAGAGTCTCAGTATCCAACTGTTGTGGGATTACATGCATTCGAGGGGAGAGCCTAGCCCCAAGAAGGCGAGGAGCAGTATATACCCAGAGCCTCAGGAGTACCCCGACTTCCAGCTAGACCAGCCTATCCAGTTCAGATTCCTGTCCAGCAGAGGCCAGTTGAGCGAGTGCCTACCTGTACCTTCTGTAAGAAGCCTGGACACGTATGGAAGGACTGTAGGAAGAGACTAGGATTGTGCCTATTATGTGGGTCAGCTGGACACAGGATGCTACATTGTCCTACTGTACTTGCCCCTAGTCGAGGCCTATCTCCAGGAGAGAGTTCCAGCTACCAGACCTAGTAGAGGTGAGTTCTTGACCTATACCTTATCCTGTCTTGATGATTACTGTACCCTACTATATTGTTTGTATGTTTTGATACCTTATAACTGCTTTTGATCTAGTATGACTATAATGGCTAGATGATGAGACCTCAAACTTATATTACTTGCCATAACCATGTATGATATCTTTCCAACTGCATGATTTAGATAAGTTTTCTTACGACTATGATTGTTGGGGGATTGACCTAGGAGTACAACCACTTTAATTTCGAGGACGAAATTATTTTAAGTATGGTAGATTTGTCACATTCATTTTTCTAATTAGGGGTATTAAAGTCATTGTGCATTATTTTGATTTTTATTAATTTATTAATTAAATTGATTGTTGTGTAGCTTTGATTGATGTTTCGGGTAGTAAAAGGTGGTATAACCTTAGTCAACCCTGAGTAGAAGACTAACCATGTGATTAGAATTACTTTTGGCCATTTAGATTTCATTTTAGAGCCATTGTCCAATTTAGGAAACTTTTAATTCATTTTTTAAGTCATTTTTATATAAAGCCTTTAAGCCTTTTTGTCAATGGGCCTTTAAAGCAACTTGAGGAGTGCTAGCCCATGACCTAACCCTAATACCCCTTTGGCCGACCACAAGAGCAGCCCTCCCTCTCATTGTGTAGAAAACCTAGTTGCCTTCACAAGTTCGAACCGTAGTTTTTCCCTTCTCTTCCAAAGGCCCTATTCTCTCGTTTCTCACCCAAATCCTTCCAAACAAAGTGCATTGCGCCGTTGGGAGGAGAGGAACCAGATGGAGACTTGCTAGTGAGGGATCGGAGGCGTTTGACCAGAGGAAAGCGGCATCGACCTGTTTGGAGGCTTGTTTCATTGAGTTTTGACAACTCAATAGGTAAATCTCTCTAAACACTTGTTAATCCCTTTTTTTCTTCGTAGATGCATCCATATAGGTACCCCAGACCTGTGCATGAAGTTTGGTAGGTTTGTGATATCGTTTGATAGCCGTATCGGACATGTGTTGGTCCATTATAACACGTGTTTGACAAAATGCCACTTAGAACTGAAAATTGTTATTTTTCGATTCTGTTTTCATGAATTTCTTGCTAATATTATTTGTAATAACTTTCATGAAGACGGATCTTGATTCGACACGATTTCAGTATCCGAATCGGACACGGACACGCGTGCACGAGGCCCGTGCACGGCCCCGTGCATGCCATGTTGTCTGTACGTCATAACTCGACGCACAGGGCTCAATTTTGCATAAAATTTTTTGGACGCGTGGGGGAAACCTCTGCCCACGTTCTCCCAAAATTTCAAGACATTTTGTGGAGCTTGTGCAGAGAAATCCGACACGCACGGTTCAGCCAGCACCGTGCACGCGGCTGAAAAGTGCCGCTGACACGGCCTTCGTACGCGAACACGATGCGACGAGGACCCATTCCAGGAGCATGAGAACAAAGCCCTATACTTGGGCTACCCAGGGACTCAATCCCGAGACCGGGTGTGGCTCGAATCGCCAGCCGCGTGGCTCTACACGTGCCCACGGGCACGTACGCGCGCACGCACACAGGCCGCTCGGGATCCGCGTGTCCTGTGTCGCGTAGACACGATATGGTGTCATGTAAGTGTATCTTAGACCTAGCCCGAGACCCTACCTAGCTACGTGCACGAGCACGAGGCTTCTCGTTGTGCGTGTGGCGCTCAATCGAGCGAAAACGCACGTGCACGTACACTTGTCAATGCACGCGTATCCGGTTCTCTCCGATACGCACTGACCGGACACGATACGGACACGGTTCGACCCCGTGAGTACCCGAGCATGTCACACACGTATACACCGTCGTGTTTGCCAACTTTTACGTGTTCTAGTTGAGTATTGTGCGTTTTGAGCGTTGAATTGGGTTTTCGGGTTCGGTTTATGTATTTTTGAGTTGATTTTTGGTATAATTTGATTTTCTGAGATTTAACTCAGAATTTTTGAGTTGGTATAATGTTAGATAGATCCTAGACTTGCTGGTATTGATCTCCTATTTTTACATTCTAAGGTTTCTATCATATATTATATATATACCTCCTTTCTATCTCTATGTATATATATATCCATATAAAGTTATGTATATCTCCATATATATATATATATATATATATATATATATATATATATATGTGTGTGTGTGTGTGTGTGTGTGTGTGTGTGTGTGTGTGTGTGTGTGTGTGTGTGTGTGGAAACTGCGCACGGACAATTCAATTTGGACTCGCTTCATGCAAGCGAGATACTTCAGATATTCCCACCCTGGAACGACCTTAGTCAACAACCGTTCATCGTCATCCTAGATACGCATTACTCGCGGCCGTCAGCTTGCGGACCCCCTCATGCACATCCAGCTGGGCAACGTCTACTCATCGATGAGCCATGATCGTTGGCTGGGTGGGAACCTCTGGCACCCTCCCGAGTCCCCTTCGCGGGAGGGCCAGATCCGCGAGCTTTGGGATCCCACGTCCGGATGGATCTGGGACCGAGTCAGGATCTGGCTCGGTCCAGCGGCTGCCGTCTGTCTCCCCATTGCGAATCTCCGTCTCTCCGACACTCCGGATATCACGAGATGGTCTCCTAACCCGGACGGCCGATTCTCCCAGAATTCTGCCAGGTCAGTCGCCCGCGGCATCGGGACCCCATCACCCATCATCGCTCCTTTCTGGCATGCGTGCATCCCCAGCAAATGGTTGATCCTTATCTGGCGAGCCCACTTCCGTAAGATCCCTACCGACGACTCCATCACCTCGTTTGGCTACAGCATCGCATCGAGTTGCCATTGTTGCACTGCGCCCCAAGCTGAATCCGCAGAGCACATCCTCACCTCCGGTGATCTGGCCAAGAACATTTGGGCGAGCCTCAACACCAAGTTTAGGAAGGCCCTCCCCCTAGGGGCCTTAACGATCTCCTGTCCAGCTGGGGCATTTCCCACGGACATCAGATCGTCGTAGCCGCGGGAATTTGGGTCCTGTGGAAAAACAGGAACAAATTCCGATACGATGGCTGACATCTTCCACCCTCAACTGTAACAGGGAAATCATCAGACAGATCCTAAAGATCCGGAGGCGCTGCTCGCACTCCACGCCCAAATTCTGGGAGACCCTAGATTAGCCTCTGTCTTCTTGTTTATGTTTTGTCGGCTTGACCAGCCGTTTATTTTCTTTTGCCAGCGCTTGGCGCTCTTCTTGTATAGGCTTTACCATTTTGCGCCTGATACATCAATAAAATTCCCCCTTTCTTATATATATATATATATATATATATATATATGTATATATATATATATATATAAAATCAATATCAAATCAACTAACCCAATATAAAATCAATATCAAATCAATATCAGTTATGAATTTATATTGGGTTAGTTGATTTGATATTGATTTTATATAGATACTTGGGTGCATATATATATATATATATATATATATATATATATATATATATATATATATATATATATATATATATATATAGGTTATTTAGTGTAAATAACCCTATATGGGTTATTTACACTAACTACTCATATGTTTTTGATTTATAACACGGGGTACCCCTACTTTTAAACTATTTACACTAACTACCCCTATGTTTTTGGTTTATTACACGGGGTACCCCTACTTTAAGGAAAAATAAAAAAATTATAACACTAACTACCCCTACGTTTTCTAAAGGGAGGGGTAGTTAGTGTAAATAGTTTAAATCAGGGGTACCCCGTGTTATAAATCAAAAACATAGGGGTAGTTAGTGTAAATAACCCTATATATATATATAGTTTTCTTATAAAAATATATATATATATATAGTTTTCTTATATATATACATGTATAATTTACTTGATGCATATAGATATATTATATGTATAGTTGAGATTTTTGTGTTTGTTCTCAGATTTTAGTCTCACAACAGCAGCTCTCACACAACACCCTCGCACACACTCAATTTTCCCCTTTCTTTGCATGCCTATGTTTATGTGAATGTGTCACGACCCGCACCCAGTGTAGGGGCACGAGAAGTGGGTACGTCCAGCCTACGCCGCAGTGTCGACGGTAGAACGCTGTCCTAGGTTACAATCTAATCAATAACTCATGCAATTATATGATGTACTTGTCAATCTCAACTCCGAACGGAGGCCAAGTATAGATATAATGAAATCGCAATCACAGTCTAAGCACGATAAGATAACACAGAAATTTATAACTAAAGACTAAACAACAACAATTTATAACTGCTAAATAATAATATCTCAAACAAACTCAAATACAAACTCATATCTCAAGTTATTACAATTCAAGTTCTAAAACATGAAAACTAAACCAAGTCTACTAGCTAGTCTCCCGATTACTCCTGAGTGTCGGGGCCAAAGGAAGCTAAGCCATCTCCAGGTCCATAGTAAGTAGGGCAAGTGTCCTCAGGGCAATCATCTGTAATATTTTCAACAGGTCCAGTCAGGACAGGAACGAGTATAATTCATCAAGAGATCCCAAGTAAATGACAGAGAACTATAAAGCAGTTTATAGACAGTTATATTGATGAACATGGCAGTTTTATACAGGTAGTGATGTAGAGAAACAGTTAAGGTACAAGGAAAGTAAGGTAACTAAATAAGAGGAGAAACATGGCAAGGAAGACTGTAAAATATAATCTAGCTGAACTAGAGTAACATGATATAAGTCCAGACAGTATAATATGAGTCAAGTGTAATCCCAGTATGAGTCCAGACAATGTAAATCTAATACCAGATGATTCCAGTACAAGACGAGTCTAGTATAAGGTGAGTCCAGACAATGATCAATAATTCCAGGGTTAGTCCAGACAATACTCTAACAGTGTCTTTTAAAATATCGAGATCGACATATAAATGACTGTAGGTAATACGGCACACCACACACTGACCAGATGAGGGATGGCTATCGTTCCAGTATAATTCCATGGGAGGTGATTCCAGTATTTGGGTAATGTTCACATGTCTACTCTAATATTTCCCCGCCCACAAGTACAAGTGAATCCATAACCCGACACAAAATAGTACAAGTCCAGCCAGAACATGAATGATACTAAAAGTGATTCTAGAGTGATTCCAGTAGGTGATTCCAGTAGGTGATTCCAGAAGGTGATTCCAGTAGTGATTCCAGAAGTATAGGCCAGACATGAATAAATGAGTGTCGTATGAAATGGATCCAGCAATATCGAATCGTGTTTGTAACAGAGAATCAAATAGAACTAACTAAAACTGAAATACAGTAATTGAAAAGTAAATGAAAGAACTATCAGAGAATGTACTCGCCTGATACTCTGAAAAGAGTAATGTAATATCAGATGTCTACACCGGAGTCACAATGTCCTAAATAGAGCAATATAGGTTATAATGTGTTTAAAACATGATAAATAAAGTTTACAATGCAATCTACATAATTTCTAGGTTAATCTAGGTCAAAGTCAACTCTAAGTCAAACCTGGTCAACTGTCTAGGTCAAACTATGTCCAAGTCAAACTTGGTCAACTCTGGGTCAACCCAAGTCAAACTAAGAGCCTAAGTCAACTATCTAGGGTTTAGTCAAACAATATTCAACAAGTCACGTAGGCTGTTGGGTCAACATCTAGGTCAATCTTATAGGGCTAACTCATAATAACCCATAGGCTAATATATCTAGGATACCTTAGGATGTCATATAGGCTAATATGTCTATATACATATCACTATATATACTATCAACCTATAGTCCTAGGCATATATCCCTCTTATGTAACACATGATGTATCATATAGAAATCAAGCTTAACTATATATCACATTATATATAACATATATACAATATTGCATTTATTTCATAACCTCATGCTTGCATACACATATGTATATATAGATAGGGAAACATGAAACAAAGGGGGAATGTACATGTGTATGTGTATGGGGGTAGGTGAGTGTACATGTGAGATGTTTAGTGTGTGTGTGTATGTGTCATCAATGGTGTAGGAATGTATGTAAATCTGAAAACAGTGAGGGTATTGGGAAATCAGTGAATGTTTTCTCAGGACTTCCAATCAGTTCATGTGTGTGTGTGATCAATGAGATCTGAGTGTGGGACATGTTGGCTAGGGTGTGTGTGTATATGTAAAATCTGTGTGTGCGGGTTAACAATGTCCAGATTTTAAGTTCTCAGAATTTCAGTGTGTTAACAGTTAATAGGGGATCAAGTAATGTGTGTGTGTGTGTGTATGGGACTGTAGGCCAGTGTATAGGTCAATGTGTGTGTGTGATGGATCTCAGGAAAATGATTCTCAGGTTATCAAAAACCTAATTTTCCTGCTATCCTCAAACCAAAACATGCAACCACATTAATAGTAACCTAATGCACATGGATATGACTTAATATGGTGATTTGAATCATAGCAAATAGGTTGAAACTATTTTATATTGCAGGAATTCAAAACAGTGCATGACAGTTCCATTAGCAAGCTACACATCAATCCCATTCCCATTCACTAATTTGAATCCAAATCTTAACATCAACACAACCCAACATGACTCTAATTCCTGACATATAAACTTGTGACATATCATGAATGAACCTAACAGTGAACTAACATAACTGTATGTGAATCTAACATGACAGTTATCATATTTGTATTATCAGAAAATGCAAATCGAACTCGAGGAATCAATGAGAATGTGACAGTGGTGTAATAAAATTGTTCTCAGCAATGGCAGTTGTTTTAACTAACAGTTAAACATTCAAAACTTCATTCATAAACCAAAAAAGCTAATACCAATCGATAATCAATATTGCAGTGATCCATTACATATGTGTGAGAATCAAACGTGACAATTAATCATCAAAAATTCAGTTTAAATACACTTTAAAAATCAAAAAAATGAGAATCAGGACTGTGTATCAGTCGGATAGGAGAAATCCAAATTCGAATTCAAAAAAACATGTTAACACACAAATTAATGGTTGGTAAACATTATGTCTAGTGTGCACGTGTCTCACGAGGTGTTCGTGTCCATACAAGTGGACACGAACGTGTCCAAAACATTAAATGCAAATTTCAAAACAATATGCACAGCCAGGCCTCGTGCAGCGAGGATACGGCCTCGTGCACGCGACACAGGGCACGACACGACTCGTGCCCGTGCCCACGTGTTCGCCCATATAGGGCTACACATGTGTCACCCTGCACAGTGTCAACGTGTCCCCGTGTCGTGTCAAATGGCGCGTATCAGTGTGCATTTTCACGCGTGTGCAGCACAGGCAAGGATCGGTGCAATCGAGTTTTCTCTCGATCCACTCGATCATTTTGCCTCAAATTTTGTATGGGTGATGACAGACAGTGCCCCCACGTGTCTACCAATCTTCTTGACCTGAGTCGCCGTGTCATGTCCTGTGTCAACCCCGAGCAGCAGGGCACTCGACCACAGTGTCGTGCAGCGTGTTCGTATCCATTTTGGACACGGACACGGCTCTAAAATGTGCTCAGTGTTCAACATAATTAATCTACATATTAAGAGCTTCAAAATCATGTAATTAGTTTTTGAAATTAATAATATTTATTCCATTCAAGCATTTCATCAAACACCTATTTAAATACACCGATACGTGTCCGATACGGACACGAAATGGACACGATTTTCTACCAAACTTGGGCTACATCTAGAGGGGCCCTAAATAGATGCATATATGTAAAGAAATCAGAAATTTACTAGGGTTTGTAAGGTTTTACCTATTGAGTGTTAAAACTCAATGTAAAGAGCCTCGATTCGACGTCTTCCTCGATTTTCCACAGTTCAAACGTCCTCGAACCTCGCTAAAAAGCACCCACAAGTCTCCTCTACTGTTGGGGATGATGATGCAATTGATTTGACTCAATTTGGGCTCAATTTGGATTAATTGGGAGGAGTTTAGGGAAGAACAAAATAGGGCTTTTCTAGGTTTTGTAAAAGAGGCAATTGTTTCTTAAGTGGGATACTTATAGGAGGGAGGGGCCTTGTTTGGCTATTGAAACTATTAGGGTTAGGGTTTTAGATGACTGGTTGAGGTTCCTCCACCAAATTCTAAGCCTTCCTATTGGTCCAAGGCTTCTTTTCACAAATATCCTAAAAAGAAAATATCCTACCTAGGAATATCTAGATATTACTAACCTTGGCACTTAGTAGGAATGTTCTAACCATGATTCTAACCTCAAGACTAATCTAGGTTAGGTTAAACTTCTAGGTTAAGGCTTAACTAAAAGAGTAGCACAATATTTAATTAATCAAAATTACAATTTGACAAAATTGTCAAAATGACCAAAATACCCTCAGGCTAAAAATTGGTAATTTGAAATTCTAATCACGTGACTAGGCTCCCATGGTCATGTTTAGTCTCCGGGCTTAGCAAAACTAGGGTTTAACTAGTTAACCATCAAAATCACCAATCAATATTTTAAATTAATTAAAAATCACCAAAAATCATAACATGGTTTAAATATCATTATTAAATGATTATAATCACAAAATTTCAAAATTACACCCATTTGGAAAACTGGGTGTTACAAGTCTACCCCCCTAGAAGAATTTCGTCCTCGAAATTAAGATGATCGTACTCCTCTTAGGTCAAACCCCCAATCAAAAAAGGTCAATATAATATGTAATCACAGTTCTACTGGTCGTGATTCCACAGTCTCGATCAAGGTAACTACGCTATCTAACATATCACAAGCATATCCTAGCAGGTACTAATGGAATCACACATGAAGGTGAAAAGAAGGACAGGAAAGACAGACCTGCTAACCCGTCACCCATAGCGTCGGTCTACTCGACTGTCAGCACAAAAGCCCTGCCCCTCTGGGGTATATCCCTCTGATGGTGCGGGGCACGGTGCTGCACTATAGGTGGCCAAGCTCCCTCTATCTAATCTATGATACTCAAGTAACAGCCACACTGATATTCCATTCCATCATACTAGGGCACCATCTATATGGTATCTATTCTAAAATCTGATAATCATACCCGTCTATCCAGAACCATGTTACCAGAATCCTTGTTACGCCAGTAAGTACTACAGCGCTAATCCATAGAGTCCGCGACTAAGGTACATACCTCTAGAATAATGGTATTTAAAATTTTTGCATTGCCACTAGCTTGGCTGCGAAAACCTTAAATTTCCACACCCGAAAAATACATCCAAAATTAGACTCTATCTCATCGCCAAACCAGCTAATATGGCTGTAGACGACTCTAGATTCTATGACTGAGGCAACCTAGCCCATAATGTTATCTTGGTATAAAATCAAGTCAATAATGAATACCAAGAATCAAATTCAACGATGAACAAGAAAGTAGACAGAAACTGTCGGAATCGAATTTTGAGATAGTTTATAACGAGATTCTCGAGGGTCATCCCAGGAATCGTCTCAAGTAGTCCTAACTGTGATTGAGTACCTCTCCGTTAAAACCTATCTCTCAATCCTATCGCAGGCTGTAGTGATACTCTAGTTCGAATACCACTACATAAACTCGACCTGAATGGGACACCACTAAAAACGTGTCACGACCCGCACCCAGTGTAGGGGCACGATAAGTGGGTACGTCCAGCCTACGTCACAGTGTCGACGGTAGAACGCTGTCCTAGGTTACTATCTAATCAACAACTCACGCAATTATATGATGTACTTGTCAAATCTCAACTCCGAACGGAGGACAAGTATAGATATAATAAAATCTCAATCACAGTCTAAGCATGATAAGATAACACAAAAATTTATAACTAAAGACTAAACAACAACAATTTATAACTACTAAATAATAATATCTCAAACAAACTCAAATACAAACTCATATCTCAAGTTATTACAATTCAAGTTCTAAAACATGAAAACTAAACCAAGTCTACTAGCTAGTCTCCCGATCACTCCTGAGTGTCGGGGCCAAAGGAAGCTAAGCCATCTCCAGGTCCATAGTAAGTAGGGCAAGTGTCCTCAGGGCAATCATCTGTAATATTTTCAACAGGTCCAGTCAGGACAGGAACGAGTACAATTCATCAAGAGATCCTAAGTAAATGATAGAGAACTATAATCCAGTTTATATACAGTTATATTGATGAACATGGCAGTTTTATACAGGTAGTGATGTAGAGAAACAGTTAAGGTACAAGGAAAGTAACGTAACTAAATAAGAGGAGAAACATGGCAAAAAAGACTGTAAAATATAATCTAACCGAACTAGAGTAACATGATATAAGTCCAGACAGTATAATATGAGTAAAGTATAATCCCAGTGCGAGTCCAGACATTGTAAATCTAATACCAGATGATTCCAGTACAAGACGAGTCCAGTAAAAGGTGTGTCCAGACAATGATCAATGATTCCAGGGTGAGCCCAGACAATACTCTAACAGTGTGTTTTAAAATATCGAGATCGACATGTAAACTGCTGTAGGTAGTACGGCACACCACACACTGATCATGTGAGGGATGGCTATCGTTCCAGTATAATTCCAAAGGAGGTGATTCCAGTATTTGGGTAATGTTCACATGTCTACTCTAATATTTCATCGCCCATAAGTACAAGTGAATCCATAACCCGACACAAAATAGTACAAGTCCAGCCAGAACATGAATGATACCAGAAGTGATTTCAGAGTGATTCCAGTAGGTAATTTCAGTAGTGATTCCAGAAGGTGATTCCAGAAGTAGAGGCCAGACATGAATAAATGAGTGTCGTATGAAATAGATCCAGCAATATCGAATCATGTTTGTAACAGAGAATCAAATAGAACTAACTAAAACTGAAATACAGTAATTGACAAATAAATAAAAGAACTATCAGAGAATGTACTCGCCTAATACTCTGAAAAGAGTAATGTAATATCAGATGTCTATACCAGAGTCACAATATCCTAAATAGAGCAGTATGGGTTATAATGTGTTTAAAACAAGGTAAATGAAGTTTACAATACAATCTACATGATTTCTAGGTCAATCTAGGTCAAAGTCAACTCTAAGTCAAACCTGGTCAACTGTCTAGGTCAAACTAGGTCCAAGTCAAACTTAGTCAACTCTGGGTCAACCCAAGTCAAACTAAGAGCCTAAGTCAACTATCTAGGGTTTAGTCACACTATATTCAACTAGTCACGTAGGGTGTTGGGTCAATATCTAGGTCAATCTTATAGGGCTAACTCATAATAACCCATAGGCTAATATATCTAGGATACCTTAGGACGTCATATAGGCTAATATGTCTATATACATATCACTATATATACTATCAACCTATAGTCCTAGGCATATATCCCTCTTATGTAACACATGATGTGTCATATAGAAATCAAGCTTAACTTTATATCACATCTATATATAACATATATACAATATTGCATTTATTTCATAACCTCATGCTTGCATACACATATGTATATATAGATAGGGAAACATGAAACAAAAGGGGAAGGTACATGTGTATGTGTATGTGGGTAGGTGAGTGTACCTGTGAGATGTTTAGTGTATGTGTGTGTGTGTCATCAATGGTGTAGGAATGTGTGTAAATCTGAAAACAGTGAGGGTATTAGAAAATCAGTAAATGTGTTCTCAGGACTTCCAATCAGTCCATGTGTGTGTGTGATCAATGAGATCTGAGTGTGGGACATGTTGGCTAGGGTGTGTGTGTATATGTAAAATCTGTGTGTGTGGGTTAACAGTGTCCAGATTTTAAGTTCTTAGAATTCCAGTATTTTAACAGTGAATAGGGGATCAAGTAATGTGTGTGTGTGTGTATATGGGGCTGTAGGCTAGTGTATAGGTCAATGTGTGTGTGTGATGGATCTCAGGAAAATGATTTTCAGGTTATCGAAAACCTAATTTTCCTGCTATCCTCAAACCAAAACATGCAACCACATTAATAGTAACCTAATACACATGGATATGACTTAATATGGTGATTTGAATCATGGCAAATAGGTTGAAACTCATTTATATTGCAGGAATTCAAAATAGTGCATGACAGTTCCATTAGCAAGCTACACATCAATCCCATTCCCATTCACTAATTTGAATCCAAATCTTAACATCAACACAACCCAACATGACTCTAATTCCTGACATGTAAACTTGTGACATATCATGAATAAACCTAACAGTGAACTAACATAACTGTATGTGAATCTAACATGACAGTTAACATATTTGTATTATCAGAAAATGCAAATCGAACTCGGGGAATCAATAAGAATGTGACAGTGGAGTTATGAAACTGTTCTCAGCAATGGCAGTTGTATTAGCTAACAGTTAAACATTCAAAACTTCATTCGTAAACCAAAAAAACTGACACCAATCGATAATCAATATTTCAGTGATCCATTACACATGTGTGAGAATCAAACATGACAATTAATCATCAAAAATTCAGTTTAAATACACTTTAAAAATCAGAAAAAATGAGAATCAGGACTGTGTATCAGTCGGATAGGAGAAACCCAAATTCGAATTCAAAAAAACATGTTCATACACAAATTAGTGGTTGGTAAACATTGTGTCTAGTGTGCACATGTCTCACGAGGTGTTCGTGTCCGTGTAAGTGGACACGAACGTGTCCAAAACATTAAATACAAATTTCAGAACAATATGCACAGCCAGGCCTCGTGCAGCGAGGACACGACCTCGTGCACGCGACACAGGACACGACACGACTCGTGCTCGTGCCCACGTGTTTGCCCATATAGGGCTACACATGTGTCACCCTGCACAGTGTCAACGTGTCCCCGTGTCGTGTCAAATGGCGCGTATCAGTGTGCATTTTCACGCGTGTGCAGCACAGGCAAGGATCGGTACGATCAAGTTTTCTCTCGATCCACTCGATCATTTTGCCTCAAATTTTGTATGGGTGATGGCTGACAGTGCCCCCACATGTCCACCAATTTTCGTGACCTGAGTCGTCGTGTCGTATTCTGTGTCAACCCCGAGCAGCAGGGCACTCGATCACAGTTTCGTACAGCGTATTCGTGTCCATTTTGGACACGAACACGGCTCTAAAACGTGCTCAGTGTTCAACATAATTAATCTACATATTAAGAGCTTCAAAATCATGTAATTAGTTTTTGAAATTAACAATATTTATTCCATTCAAGCATTTCATCAAACACCTATTTAAATACATCGATACGTGTCCGATACGGACACGAAATGGACACGATTTTCTACCAAACTTGGGCTACATCTAGGGGGCCCTAAATGGATGCATCTATGTAAAGAAATCAAGAATTTACTAGGGTTTATAGGGTTTTACCTATTGAGTGTTAAAACTCAATGTAAAGAGCCTCGATTCGACGTCTTCCTCGATTTTCCACGGTTCAAACATCCTCGAACCTCGCTAGCAAGCACCCACAAGTCTCCTCTATTGTTGGGAATGATGATGCAATTGATTTGACTCAATTTGGGCTCACTTTGGATTAATTGGGAGGAGTTTAGGGAAGAACAAAGTAGGGCTTTTCTAGGTTTTGTAAAAGAGGCAATTGTTTCTTAAGTGGGATACTTATAGGAGGGAGGGGCCTTGTTTGGCTATTGAAACTATTAGGGTTAGGGTTTTATATGAGTGGTTGAGGTTCCTCCACCAAATTCCAAGCCTTTCTATTGGTCCAAGGCTTCTTTTCACAAATATCCTAAAAAGAAAATATCCTACCTAGGAATATCTTGATACTACTAACCTTGGCACTTAGTAGGAATGTTCTAACCATGATTCTAACCTCAAAACTAATCTAGGTTAGGTTAAACTTCAAGGTTAAGGCTTAACTAAAAGAGTAGCACTATATTTAATTAATCAAAATTATAATTTGACAAAATTGTCAAAATGACCAAAATATCCTTAGGCTAAAAATTGGTAATTTGAAATTCTAATCACGTGACTAGGCTCCCATGGTCATGGTTAATCTCCGGGCTTAGCAAAACTAGGGTTTAACTAGTTAACCATCAAAATCACTAATCAACATTTTAAATAGTTTTAAATTAAATAAAAATCACCAAAAATTATAACATGGTTTAAATATTATTATTAAATGATTATAATCACAGAATTTCAAAATTACTCTCATTTGGAAAACTGGGTGTTACAAGTCTACCCCCTAGAAGAATTTCGTCTTCGAAATTAAGATGACCGTACTCCTCCTAGGTCAAACCCCCAATCAAACAAGGTCAATATAATAAGTAATAACAGTCCTACTGGTCGTGTTTCCACAGTCTCGATCAGGGTAACTATGTTATCTAACATATCATAAGCATATCCTAGCAGGTACTAATGGAATCACCCATGAAGGTGAAAAGAAGGACATGAAAGATAGACCTGCTCCGTCACCCATACCGTCGGTCTACTCGACTGTCAGCACAAAAGCCCTGCCCCTCTGGGGTATATCCCTCTGATGGTGCAGGGCACGATGCTGTACTATAGGTGTCCTAGCTCCTTCTATCTAATCCATGATACTCAAGTAACATCTACACTGATATTCCATTCTATCATACTAGGGTACCATCTATATGGTATCTATTCTAAAATCTGATAATCATACCCGTCTATCCAGAACCATGTTACCAGAATCCTCGTTGAGCCAGTAAGTACTACAGCAATAATCCATCGAGTCCGCGACTAAGGTACATACCTCTAGAATCGTGGTATTTAAAATTTTTGCATTGCCGCTAGCTTAGCTGCGAAAACCTTAAATTCCCACACCCGAGAAATACATCCAAAATTAGACTCTATCTCATCGCCAAACCAGCTAATATGGCTGTAGAAGACTCTAGATTCTATGACTGAGGCAACCTAGCCCATAATGTTATCTTGGTAGAAAATTAAGTCAATAATAAATACCAAGGATCAAATTTAACGATGAACAAGGAAGTAGACAGAAACTGTCAGAATCGAATTTCGAGATAGTTTATAACGAGATTCTCAAGGGTCATCCCAGGAATCGTCTCAAGTAGTCCTAATTGTGATTGAGTACCTCTCCGTTAAAGCCTATCTCTCAATCCTATCGCAAGCTGTAGTGATACTCTAGTTCGAATACCACTACATAAACTCGACCTGCATGGGCCACCACTAAAAATGTGTCACGACCCGCACCAGTGTAGGGGCACGAGAAGTGGGTACGTCCAGCCTACGCCGCAGTGTCGGCGGTAGAACGCTGTCCTAGGTTTCTATCTAATCAACAACTCACGCAATTATATGATGTACTTGTTAAATCTCAACTCTGAACGGAGGACAAGTATAGATATAATGAAATCTTAATCACAGTCTAAGCACGATAAGATAACACAGAAATTTACAACTAAAGACTAAACAACAACAATTTATAACTACTAAATAATAATATCTCAAACAAACTCAAATACAAACTCATATCTCAAGTTATTACAATTCAAGTTCTAAAACATAAAAACTAAACCAAGTCTACTAGCTAGTCTTCCGATCACTCCTGAGTGTCGGGGCCAAAGGATGCTAAGCCATCTCCAGGTCCATAGTAAGTAGGGCAAGTGTCCTCAGGGCAATCATCTGTAATATTTTCAACAGGTCCAATCAGGACAGGAACGAGTACAATTTATCAAGAGATCCCAAGTAAATGACAGAGAACTATAAAGCAATTTATAGACAGTTATATTGATGAACATGGCAGTTTTGTACAGGTAGTGATGTAGAGACATAGTTAAGGTACAAGGAAAGTAAGGTAACTAAATAAGAGGAGAAACATGGCAAGGAAGACTGTAAAATATAATCTAGCTGAACTAGAGTAACATGATATAAGTCCAGACAGTATAATATGAGTCAAGTGTAATCCCAGTGTGAGTCCAGACAATATAAATCTAATACCAGATGATTCCAGTACAAGACGAGTCCAGTATAAGGTGAGTCCAAACAATGATCAATGATTCCAGGGTGAGTCCAGACAATACTCTAACAGTGTGTTTTAGAATATCGAGATCGACATGTAAACGGCTGTAGGTAATACAGCACACCACACACTGATCAGGTGAGGGATGACTATCGTTCCAGTATAATTCCAAGGGAGGTGATTCCAGTATTTGGGTAATGTTCACATGTCTACTCTAATATTTCCTCGCCCACAAGTACAAGTGAATCCATAAGCCGCCACAAAATAGTACAAGTCCAGCCAGAACATAAATGATACCAGAAGAAATTCCAGAGTGATTCCAGTAGGTGATTCTAGTAGGTGATTCCAGTAGTGATTCCAGAAGGTGATTCCAGTAGTGATTCCAGAAGTAGAGGCCAGACATGAATAAATGAGTGTCGTATGAAATGGATCCAGTAATATCGAATCGTGTTTGTAACAGAGAATCAAATAGAACTAACTAAAACTGAAATATAGTAATTGACAAGTAAATGAAAGAACTATCAGAGAATGTACTCGCCTGATACTCTGAAAAGAGTAATGTAATATCAGATGTCTACACCGGAGTCACAATATCCTCAATAGAGCAGTTTGGGTTATAATGTATTTAAAATAAGGTAAATAAAGTTTACAATACACTCTACATGATTTCTAGGTCAATCTAGGTCAAAGTCAACTCTAAGTCAAACCTGGTCAACTGTCTAGGTCAAACTAGGTCCAAGTCAAACTTGGTCAACTCTGGGTCAACCCAAGTCAAACTAAGAGCCTAAGTCAACTATCTAGGGTTTAGTCAAACTATATTCAACAAGTTACTTAGGCTGTTGGGTCAACATCTAGGTCAATCTTATAGGGCTAACTCATAATAACCCATAGGCTAATATATCTAGGATACCTTAGGATGTCATATAGGCTAATATGTCTATATACATATCACTATATATACTATCAACCTATAGTCCTAGGCATATTTCCCTCTTATGTAACACATGATGTATCATATTGAAATCAAGCTTAACTATATATCACATCTATATATAACATATATACAATATTACATTTATTTCATAACCTCATGCTTGTATACCCATATGTATATATAGATAGGGAAACATGAAACAAATAGGGAAGGTACATGTGTATGTGTATGGGGGTAGGTGAGTGTACATGTAAGATGTTTAGTGTGTGCCATCAATGGTGTAGGAATGTGTGTAAATCTGAAAACAGTGATGGTATTGGGAAATCAGTGAATGTGTTATCAGGAGTTCCAATCAGTCCATGTGTGTGTGTGATCAATGAGATCTGAGTGTGGAACATGTTGGCTAGGGTGTGTGTGTATATGTAAAATCTGTGTGTGTGGGTTAACAGTGTCCAGATTTTAAGTTCTCATAATTCCAGTGTTTTAACAGTGAATAGGGGATCAAGTAATATTTGTGTGTGCATGTGTGTATGGGGCTGTAGGCTAGTGTATAGGTCAATGTGTGTGTGTGTGTGATGGATCTCAGGAAAATGATTCTCAGGTTATCGAAAACCCAATTTTCCTGCTATCCTCAAACCAAAACTTGCAACCACTTTAATAGTAACCTAATGCACATGGATATGACTTAATATGGTGATTTGAATCATGGCAAATAGGTTGAAACTCATTTATATTGCAGGAATTCAAAACAGTGCATGACAGTTCCATTAGCAAGCTGCACATCAATCCCATTCCTATTCACTAATTTGAATCCAAATCTTGACATCAACACAACCCAACATGACTCTAATTCCTGACATGTAAATTTGTGACATATCATGAATGAACCTAACAGTGAACTAACATAACTGTATGTGAATCTAACATGACAGTTAACATATTTGTATTATCAGGAAATACAAATCGAACTCGAGGAATCAATGAGAATGTGACAGTGGTGTAATGAAACTTTTCTCAGCAATGGCAGTTGTATTAGCTAACAGTTAAACATTCAAAACTTCATTCGTAACCAAAAAAACTAACACCAATCGATAATCAATATTGCAGTGATCCATTACACATGTGTGAGAATCAAACGTGACAATTAATCATCAAAAATTCAGTTTAAATACACTTTAAAAATCAGAAAAAATGAGAATAAGGACTGTGTATCTGTCGGATAGGAGAAACCCAAATTCGAATTCAAAAAACATGTTAATACACAAATTAATGGTTGGTAAACATTGTGACTAGTGTGCACGTGTCCCACGAGGTGTTCGTGTCCGTACAAGTAGATACGAACGTGTCCAAAATATTAAATGCAAATTTCAGAACAATATGCACAGCCAGGCCTCGTACAGCGAGGACACGGCCTCGTGCATGCGACACAGGGCACGACACGACTCGTGCTCTTGCCCACGTGTTCGCCCCATATAGGGTTACACATGTGTCACCCTACACAGTGTCAACGTGTCCCCATGTCGTGTCAAATGGCACGTATCAGTACACGTTTTCATGCGTGTACAGCACAGGCAAGGATCGGTGCAATCGAGTTTTCTCTCGATCCACTCGATCATTTTGCCTCAAATTTTGTGTGGGTGATGGCAGACAGTGCCCCCACGTGTCCACCAATTTTTGTGACCTGAGTCACCGTGTCATGTCCTGTGTCAACCCCGAGCAGCAGGGCACTCGACCACAGTGTCGTACAGCATGTTCGTGTCCATTTTGGACACGAACACTGCTCTAAAACGTGCTCAGTGTTCAATATAATTAATCTACATATTAAGAACTTCAAAATCATGTAATTAGTTTTTGAAATTAATCATATTTATTCCATTCAAGCATTTCATCAAACACCCATTTAAATACACCGATACGTGTCCGATACGGACAAAAAATAGACACAATTTTCTACCAAATTTGGGCTATATCTAGGGTGACCTTAAATGGATGCATCTATGTAAAGAAATCAGGAATTTACTAGGGTTTGTAGGGTTTTACCTATTGAGTGTTAAAACTCAATGTAAAGAGCCTCGATTCGACGTCTTCCTCGATTTTCTACGGTTCAAACGTCCTCGAACCTCGCTAGCAAGCACCTACAAGTCTTCTCTACTGTTGGGGATGATGATGCAATTGATTTGACTCAATTTGGGATCAATTTGGATTAATTGGGAGGAGTTTAGGGAATAACAAAGTAGGGCTTTCCTAGGTTTTGTAAAAGAGGCAATTGTTTCTTAAGTGGGATACTTATAGGAGGGTGGGGCCTTGTATGACTGTTGAAACTAGTAGAATTAGGGTTTTAGATGAGTGGTTGAGGTTCCTCCACCAAATTCCAAGCCTTCCTATTGGTCCAAGGCTTCTTTTCACAAATATCCTAAAAAGAAAATATCCTACCTAGGAATATCTAGATATTACTAACCTTGGCACTTAGTAGGAACGTTCTAACCATGATTCTAACCTCAAGACTAATCTAGGTTAGGTTAAACTTCTAGATTAAGGCTTAACTAAAAGAGTAGCATAATATTTAATTAATCAAAATTACAATTTCACCATATTGTCAAAATGACCAAAATACCCTTAGGCTAAAAATTGGTAATTTGAAATTCGAATCACGTGACTAGGCTCCCATGGTCATGGTTAGTCTCCGGGCTTAGCAAAAGTAGGGTTTAACTAGTTAACCATCAAAATTACCAATCAACATTTTAAATAGTTTTAAATTAATTAAAAATCACCAAAATTCATAACATGGTTTAAATATCATTATTAAATGATTATAATCACAGAATTTCAAAATTACTCTCATTTGGAAAACTGGGTGTTACAGAATGTGTGTATGTGAATGTGTGTGTGTATATATATATATATATATATATATATATATATATATATATATATATATATATATATATATATATATATATATATATATATATATATTTTTTTTTTTTTTTTTTTGTGTGTGTGTGTGTATATATATATATATATATATATATATATATATATATATATATATATATATATATATTTTATATATATATATATATATATATATATATATATATTTTATATATTTTATATATATATATATATATATATATATATATATATATATATATATATATATTTATATATTTTATATATATATATATATATATATATATATATATATATATATATATATATATATATATATATATATAATATTTTTATATTTATATAAAATATAAAAAAATATATATATATATATATATATATATATATATATATATATATATATATATATATATTTTTCTTTTTAATATATATATATATATATATATATATATATATATATATAAAAATATAAATATATATATATATATATATATATATATATATATATATATATATATATATATATATATATATATATATAATGTAGTGAATGAGTGGAATATATATGTATATGTTGTGATTGCTTTGAGAAATAGTCTAAGGGTTAGCTAGTCAGTTTAGGATTGGCCCAATGAGCGTAGATTAGTCGAGTTGACTGGCAAGTTGACCAAGTTGACAAAAGTCAACTTTGAGTCAAACTTGATCCAAATCGACTCAAACGGACTTAGAATGACCTGATAACTTGTGTTTGACCTAAAAATTTGTAAACAGACTAGTTGACTTATAGTTGACCAGGTTTGACCAGAGTTGACCAAAGTTGACCAAGGGTTGACTTTGACCTAGAAGGACCTAGAATCATGTAGAACTATATTGTAGGCCTTTCTTATGCTATTTTAGACCATGTTGTGACTTATGATTATTTTAAATAGGATTACATCACTCTAGTTCAGTTACACTTCCTCATTAGCAGCTTGGATTAGCAGACGAGTACATTCTCTGACCGTTTCATACTTGTTTGGACATATTCACTAGTTATAGACTAGTTTACTTGATGTTGTCACGATGTTATCACAGATTAGTACTATATGGATCTCTTTATGCGATGTAATCCCCTCGGATACATCGGGTATATTGTGCTCATGTACTTTATCATGTGCATCATCTACTCCTTATATTCGTATTTATTCATGTATACTCATGTGATATTTATGTACACTCATGATCATGTGAGCCTTCATGTATAAACCAGTGGTACTCATGTGGACTAACTATCCATGTGAGTCACTACTCTTTCATGTGCAATAACATAACTTGGACAGATCCTTGTGTATTAATTGGGGCAGGGGGAGTATTTATTTGGTTATGTGACTTACACCCATCTCATGTACAACTCCAACCTAGATTTAAGTTATGTACAACCTAAGCCTGTTTACATAACCAAACATGTGCTCTAAATCACGTAGTTAGTTCAGTTTTCTTATCTACATCATGTATATCTATTTCTACTATATCATGTTCTTCTTTTTTATAATCTCTCTACTATTTTTTATAGCATTTCATGTATATGATTCTATAGCTTGTTCATATTTTCCTTTCATGTTATAAACTGTGTGAGAGATATGTATGCATTTTTGTCCTGACTAGACCAATTAAAAATATTACAGATGATGAGGATTGCTGCGATACTTACTATGGAGAAGGCCTAGTTGACACAGGTGACCTGGACCCTCAGGAGGATCCAGTAGTCGCTGAGGACTTACCATTAGCTTAGTCTAGACTTTTCTTATTATCTAGCTTTATGAGACATTTGAGATTGAATTGAGACATTGTTTATGGTGTGGTTTACACCGAGACTTATTATTCATATTTGTGACTCTCTGTTGAGATCATCTTATCTTTTATTCCATCTTAGATATTGTGATTGAGTTGTACCTTATATATTGTTCTCCTTTCGGAGCATATTCCATATTATATTAGATGTTGTGACCTAGGACAGCGTTCTACTGCCGACACTGCGGCGTAGGCTGGACGTACCCACCTCTCATGACCTTACACTGGAAGCGGGTCGTGACAATTTATAGGTGTTTTTGAGGACCGAACTCGGACAGAGTTCGAGCAGAGTTCTGATGTAAAGATTTCGTAAATGAACGTTGCATGCAGATTTGGAGGCAACAAATATTTGAATTCAAACTGACCGAACTCGGACCAAACTCGTACCGTACTCGGCGTGAGTTCTGTCTTAGTACAAATATAAAATATTTGTCAAATTCTGTTGCACAAAAGTGAATGGTATGTTTGGTAAGTGGACTTTGGATGGATAGGCTCTATAGAAGAGTGGACTGTAATTAACCTAAGCCAGTAGTATCCAGTCGATCTTACAATTTATATCCTAGACTCAATAAAAATAAAATACATAATAAATTGTAAAATGACTATAACTGATTCCAATAAGAACGAGCTTCAGAATGATGATTTGCATGCTTGCTGGTGTAGTAGTATGTTCTTTGATATTGATTTCACTTGACCTAAAATATTTAGCAGCAGTTCGTATATATTTTGCATTGACTTAAGTCATTATCGATTATCAAAATCGGGTGTGACCATGGAATGGGCCAATAATCTCTCATATTTTGATAATTGACAAACTTGAGTCTATACCAAAATATATTTAAATAAAATAAAATAAAATACCTGAATTGTTCATTTTGTAAAAAAAATAAATTTTTGGTATTACTCTTTTCTCCCCCCTTTGTCAATAAAAAAATGGTTTTGGCTCCCCCGTAATGTGTGAAGCCAACAATGTTCATCATAAGACAAAGAAAGTAATAATCACAAAGAACACGATATCCACATAAATAACAAGTTATAGCAAAATGAACTAGAAATGAAATACGAAAATGTCATACATAAAGAAAGGTACATCCAACAAAAACTGCTAATAAATGTCTAACTATAAAGTTTAGACAAAAAAAACTACAAAAGATCATCATCTAGTAAACTGCATCCAAAAGAACCACTAACTGAAGTGCTCACCACATCGGTGTATCATCACCTCCAGGAGCATTCGATGGAAAGTATGCAGCAGTAGGATCAAAATGAGGAAAAGTCGTCTCATCATCGAACCTAGGTCCAGGAAAGCTGGGGTGATGAAGCATAGTGACTGGATGTGTGGGGTCATGAGAAAGACTCCAGTGAATGTCAGAAATATTATTCCGCAACACCTGAGCCTGGGTGATATGGCGGAACTCAGAATCAAGATAACCTTGATGTCATTGTGCTGAGAGGGCAACAAAATCATCAAAGCGCTGATAAAAATCGGGGTCGAAACCTGGAGCAGGGGCTAGAGCAGCAGCAGCAGGAGGAGCCTCAGGGTCATCATCGTGAACCGGGGCAGCAGGTTCAGCACCATGAGGCAAAGGAGGAGTAGGATACAACCTAGACCTACTGAGTTCAATGGCAGTGGCGGAGTAAGGACAGGTTTGGAGATCAATATCAAACCTCCTGAAAATGGAAACCAAGTGCATAGGATAGACAAGATTGTGTCCCACACTTTTGCAGTTAAGCTTCCATGCCATAACAGTCTTTAGAACAGAGAAGGGGATACCAAAATAAATATGGTACATAGCTGATAACTCCATAAAGGTAATCTTGTCAGAAGATCCTTTCTTTATAAGAAGAACAGAAAAGATAAACCTATAAAGTTCATAGAAGTTTTAATTCAAAAGTTTGGAATACACCCTTCGAGGAATAGGTTTAGGATGACACAATAATTCTTTGAAGGAATCAAGGGTGACACCTTCAGGGAATTAGACATGGTGAATATCCACTAATATCTCACCTACATCAGGAATATGGAAATATTCACTAATGTCTCTGGCATTGAACTCTAATTCCTGCCTAGCTATACAAGAATAGAAGTTGCCGTTGTCTTTTACTTGCGAATTGTAGTAAAACATACGAACAACATTGTCATAGATATTTTCAACAACTTCAAAAAAATCTCGGAAACCAAGACGGTTGAAAGTAGGGGCATACTCAGAAAAGATAGTAAAATTGACACGTGCCCCAGCACAAATTTTACGACGCAAAAAAAAATCGAACCATAGATCAGAAAATTTCCTATCGGGAAAAAGTCTGGAGTCGTAGTCATCAGTTCTAGTAGGATGGGTTGGACTGAAGACGTTGGTCGGAACATAATCCGAGGAAGACGATCCTGCTTGAGAGGTATCGATCTTTCTCTTCTGATGTTTGGGTGACATTGATAAAGAAGAAAAGAAAATGAATACCTTGAGGTAGAAGATGAAGATGGAGAAGGTGGAGAGGACGACCGCAAGACTCCAAAATACGTGAAGAGGGAGAGAAGGAGGAGCTTCTCTTGAGTTTTGGAGGAGTTTTCTCGGTTGAAGTGTAGAGAAAACCGAAGGGAAGGAGATGATTCAATAGGCTAGGGCCGATTTTTCGATTCTGAAAATCTGCACAGTGCCGACCGAACTCGGGCAGAGTTCGGTCCGAGTTTGGCTGCTTGTATTCCCAACGTCATAAATACAGTATGAGTTCAAAATTTGAATCTATAACTGTTACACTCCTTTATTTAATAATTTTTATTACTTTGGGTTAGCTGTAGGGGCCGGATCCCAGCTAGCGATAGTCCGAAGACTAGTACACCATGTCGCTTCAGGCTATTTACGCATTTATGACAGAAGGACCCTTTTGGCTTGTACCCAAAATAATTTCTATTAATAAATTACAAAGTTTCGAGTTATAAATAAATTTGATAAACATACTATATTATGAATCTGAAAATTTAAGTCTGTCGAGCTCTCGATGCATAATGTTAAAGCAGTCTTCAGCCAGTGGTTTTATGAAAATGTCTGCTAGTTGATGATATATGTCAATAAATTCTAAGCAGATGTCCCCGTGTTGTTGGTGATCACGTAAGAAGTGATGACGAATTTCAATGTACTTTGTGCGTGAGTGACATACAGGGTTCTTAGTCAAGTTAATAGTGCTAGTGTTATCACAGTAAATAGAAATCTTAGTATAGTACAGATTGTAGTTGTTTGCCACTAAATGTCAAAGACATGTATTATAGAAACACTGAAATTAATTGCAAACTCGCTTGTACAAAGAAGAGCCTGGATAGAAATACTAGGAAATAATCTAAGTACAATTATTTAGTTTTTGATTCTGGGGGGTGACGGTAGAGGCTCGGGAAAGTATATCAACTCTGCCTTACTCCTTGGACTATCTGACGCAGTCTTTAGCTCTTGAAGAAATTGTCTTTCGAAGGTTGCCCGCCTCTTGCAGGGATATGGCACCCTGCTATTTATAGTGATATGTGTTTTGGGCCGCATAGGTGGCCCGTGGCCACATGGCTAATCAGCATGTAAAGACCCTCTCTTTGACCGCCAACTAGTGATTTGTTAGGATTTTGTTGCAGCAAATCTGGGTGGTTAAGACTTGGTCAGCCTGCCATGTGTCCTATCGCAGGATAGGAATCATTTGAGCCATATGAGTCTCTCAGTTTTCGGCCATGTAGGGCCGCATAAGACTCATGCGGCTTAGGTCATAGTCTTCCTTAGTTCGCATGTATCTTAAGGACTTTTGAGCCGCATAGATTCTGTATTTTGGGCCGCACAAAGCTCATGCGGCTTAGGTTACAGTCACCCTTGGCCGCATGAAGCTCAGAGACTTTTAGGACCGTATAGATTGAGCCGTATAAGGTTCATGCAGCTCGGGTAGCAATCCTTCTGGCCGCATGACTTTGTCTGATCACGTCTTATCTTTTTATCAGAATGTCAGAGCTATCATTTTTGTCAGATTTAACAGAATTTGTCAGCTTTATCAGACGGACTGACCAACTTGGCCGTATATCTTTCTTCTGCGGCTTGAATCAGAGACGGGCCACATAGGGTGCGATCTGTCATGTGGTTCTCCTTTATGCGGACCAGTTTGGCACGAAGTACTTATGCGACAAATTGTGACCCGCATGAACCCCATATTTGCCATGCTTCTACAAGACCCCCTTCAAAGTTTTCAAATTGCAAATTTGGAATAGTTTGAATAAGAAGCTTGGAGATTTGTCAAGCCGCAGGGAGTCTTCAAGTCAGGAGAGACCTTTAGTCGCAGGGAATTTTTAAGCCGTAGAGAGATCTTGAGCCGCAGGGAAATCTTGAGCCGCAGAGAGACCCCATCCTGCTTGCCAGCTGTCACTGCTGCATTTAATTTCTTAATTCGGTATTGGATTTGGGTTTTGTTTTCGAGATAAAGCCAACGGTTACTAGGGATAAAATCTCCAAACTTTATCATTATCTTTAATGATCTTGAGAACCGAAGAGTCACTTTTCGAGATAAAGCCGACGGTTACTAGGGATAAGATCCCTAAACGTTGTCATTATCTTTAATGATCTCGAGAATCGAAGAGGCACTCTCCAGAAACTCTATATATAGGGGTCATTCGGAGAGAGACTTTTCTCTTTCACCTTATTCTCCTTTATCTACATCATTCTGTCTCAATTTAGCCATGGCTCCAAAAGCTTCCAAGTCGACTGGTGCTGCGGCCAAAGGGAAGGGACTTGCCTCTCCGTCGAGAGCGGCAGACTCTTCTTCCATTCATCCCGACATGCAACCCCCTATCAAGGGTAAGGAAGACGATGACTAAAATTTTGAATGGCCATATCGCATATTTTATGCACGGGCCTGTCATATATTGCCGCTGTCCTTTAAGCCTGGTCGATGCATGCCCTATCTCATTTGGACCGTATATGTTCTGTATGATAGGGCCGCATGGGCTGAGCCGCATAAGCGCTGCTCATTCGAACTTGAACCGCATAAGTTCCCCAAGACTGATCCGCATGAACACTTCATGACTGAGCCGCATAAGTGCCTCATGACTGAGCCGTATGAGCACTTCGTGACTGGGCCGCATGAACCGCATAGGTGCCTTATGACCGAGCCGCATGAGTACTTCATGACTGAGCCGCATAAGTGCCTCATGACTGAGCCGTATGAGCACTTCATAACAGAGCTGCATAAACTGCATAAGTGCCTTATGACTGAGCCGCATGAGCACTGAGCTGCGTAAACTGCATAAGTGCCTCATGAATGTGCTGCATGAGCACTTCATGACTGAGCCGCCTAAGTGTCTCATGACTGAGCCGCAAGAGTTATGTTTGGTTCGGCCGCATAGCTGAAAAAGGAGTCCTTTGTTTTCTTCTCGCTACTAAGCCCCATTTTTCCATGTGTTATAGGGATCTGGCTAGCAAACTTCTCCAGGACAGGTATCGACGATAGAGTGAAAATGCACCATTCTGGCACATACATCAGACACCTCAAAACTCCTCATGCTCCGAAAAAGTTTTCCCCGTGCCATTTTGGCATACACATCAGACAACTCAGAACTCTTCATGCTTCGAAAGAGTTTTCCCCAGGTGGTAGGAAGAGCCTTTATACCTCGGAGAGTTGGACGGTGGTCCAGTATTATCATGAACGTCCTGTCTTCACGGATCTCCTAGTAGGCGAAGCCACCATCAGGGATGTTGCTTTGAAGGTATGGTCTTTTGGAGGAGCGGGGCTAAGGTATCCGCAATACGGAGGGGAGATACCATGCTATATTTGCCTTCCTCCGGACAGCTCCTTGGAGATTCAATAGCCTTGTTTGCTTTTCAGCAGTAAAATATGACTTCTTTCGAGGGCCACAAAACTATTTTTTGGTGAAGGCGAAGTGTTGTCAAACTGACCAAGCTATGTATTGCTAGATTTTTTGCTGCTGATGTAGTCCTATGAATGTAACTGACTTTAAATAAATAGAATACATTCACTCCATTCTTTATTTATGGTATTTTTATGATGCTTGTACTAGAGGGCCTAATGCATCATTTTGTGTTTGATAAAGGACATCCCACTTTGGGATTTTTTGTGGACCTATTGCCCTTTTGTGTATCTAAAAATATGAGCAAATAGATTTGAATGATATTTTGTGGACCTACTACTCTTTGGTACACCGATGGTGCGAGTAATAGATTATGATAAGTTTTATGGACCTATTACCTTCTATGCACTGGTGGTGCGGGTAACAGATTAGAATAACTTTTGTGGACCTATTACCCTTCTGTGCACTGGTGGTGCGAATAATAGATTTGAATAACTTTTGTGGACCTATTATCCTTCTGTGCACTAGCGGTACGGGTAATAAATTTTGAAACAAAATCCAACAGAGGTAATATGGACGTGACAGGTTTTGTGGTCTTAACACTATGTCTTTTATCCCGGGTTGGACGCAGGTGTTAAGTTGGGAGACTATCGATATCAGAGATAATATGGACGTGACACACGATAATCAGGAATGATTTTTGGTGGACCTATTACCCTTTTGCGTACTGGTGGTGCGAGTAATAGATTCGAGACAAAACCCAATAGAGGTAATATGGACGTGATAGGTTTTGTGGTCTTAACACCATGTCTTTTATCCCGAGTTGGGTACAGGTGTTAAGCTGGGAGATTGTCTATATCAGAGGTGATATGGACGTGATATATGACAATCGAAATATCAGAGCGGAAGTTCAGAGGTATTAATATACGTGACTTGTCACTCGGAGAGATGCAATGTGAGTCCCCTTGGAGGGAACATAGTGTAAGTTCAGAGGTACCTGATGTACATAACTCGACACTCTAGGTAGTATGGGGATGTTTTTAAACATAGTATTTTTTTAGGAACTTACCGTTTATGGGCATCATGAGCAAGTCTCCATTCTGCTTTGCGAGCCGGTATGCGTCATTGGAGAATACAGTCTCGATGATGAACGAACCCTCCCATTTAGGCTGGAATTTGTCGGGGGTCTTGTGAGTCATGACCATTGGTCGACGAATGGCCAAGATGAGATCGCCGACTTGGAATATTCTCTGCTTGAATTTCTTGTTGAAAGCCCGAGAGATGCGCGCTTGGTAGAGCTCTATGCTTTGTTGAGCTTGTAAATGCTTCTCGTCTAAGGCTGCCAATTCTTGTAGCCGTCGGCGGTGGTTGTCATCCACCGTCAGTCGGTAAGTAAGGGTCACGCGAAGCGAGGGGATATGAGTCTCCAATGGGAGAAATGCCTCGCTCTCGAAAAACAAGAAGAACGGTGAATTTCCTGTAGCCGTCCGAATCACAGTACGATATGCCTATAAGCACTCGCCAAGCTTTTCATTCCAGTTGCGTTTGTTTGAAGACACGAACTTTTTGAGGAGCTTGATTATGGTTTTATTGAAAGCTTCAGTCAGACCATTAGTCGATGGGTTATATGCCGTCGAGGCCATATTCTGAATCTGATTCTTGTCACAAAATTGATAGAAAGTGTGGCTTGCGAACTGTGGACCATTATCGTGAATAATCCTCCAGGGCAGTCCAAAATGGTAGATGATGTGATGTTATATGAAGCTAATCACGTTTGACGTCTTTACCATTGCAAGAGGAATAGCTTTCGCCCATTTGGAGAAGTAATCGGTGACAGCAAGTATGAACCGATGCCCCCTTAACGACGGTGGGGTGATTGGCCCAATGATGTCCATTCCCCATGCTTCAAATAGCCAAGCGACCACTATTGGGAGCAAGAAATCGGATGGCAGATGTATGAAATCTACGTGGATCTGGCAAACCTTACACTTTTTTGCATAATCAACTGCATCTGCTACCATTATGGGCCAGTAATAACCCATCCGACGGAGACGATCTTACAATTTCGGGCCAGGTTGGTGAGCCCGCAAGTGCCATCGTGAGCCTCGCATAAGGCTTCTTTGGCTTCTATATTTGACAGCCATCGTAATAGTAGCTGTCACGACCCGCACCCTAGAATAAGGGCACGAGACGTGTGTACGTCCAGCCTACGCCGCAGTGTCGGCGGTAGAACGCTGTCCTGTCACAATATCTAACAGTTGAAGATAAAAAACAGTTATACTCCCCGAATGGGGGTGACATAACAGAATATAACTCAATCACAGCTAAGGTAGAACATGAAAGGAAGATAGATAGATAATAAAAGATGCAAGATCCAAAATCCACAAGAATACAAATAGAGAGAAGCTAAGTGTCTATGATAAACTCCACAACATCCAGATATAGTACAGATCCCAAATGTATATACAACTCAACTCCAAATACTATAAAATAAGATAAACTAACTATGGAGCAACTGTCTCTACTGCTAAGGGATCCGACTGGAAGTCCGGATCGCAAGTGTCCTCTAAGGCTGTCCCATAGTAAGTGTCTAAGCAGGCCTCCTCCTTATCCTCTGTAAAATTTTCAACAGGTCCAATCAGGACGAGAACGAGTACATATCTCTCAAACAATTCATAACATGTTAGGAGTATAAAACATGCAATAGAGTAAAATATAGGAAGTGCTGAAAAGAAAGTACGAGTAAACATGAGATATTTTGTAACTGAAAGTAGATACATGATAGTAGAGACTGTAAGTGGCTACATGATTTAGAGTACAATATGGTTATGTAAACGGCTTAGGGGCACATGAATACAACTAAGGAGGCACATGAATACAGCTACTGGGGATAGTGTTCACATAACCAATTCTACTCACCCCGCCCCAATCAATACACAAGGATCCATTCAAGTTACGTTATAAGCACATGAATACAGCTAAAGATACGTGAACTCATGTAATAAGTAGTACATGAGGCACGTGATAAAGCACATGAGAACATGTAATAACATGAACTAGTACGAGTACAAGGATTACCTGATACACATGATAAAGTACATGAACATGAAATACCCGATGCACCCGTAGAGGGATAACATCTCAGGAAAGGATCCATATAGTACTAATCTGTGAAGATACGTGTCAGCATCATGTAGAGTAATCTAGAGCAAGAATATAGTCCAGACAGGTATGAAAAGATCAAAGAATGTACTCGCCTGCTAACTGAATGTCCAAGATGAAAGTACTGTCCGAGGAGTGGTGTCTGGCTCCTATTCAGAACAGTACAAGTCACAACAAGTCCAGAATAGTAATAAAATGCACTACAATGCGTTCTACATAAATCTAGACCAAAGTCAACTCTTGGTCAACTCTGGTCAACCCTAGAAGTCAAACTATGTCAACCAAGTCAAACTTAAGTCAAACTAGTCTAACTAGTCTATTCTAGGTCTAACAAGCCATTCTAGATTCTAACAAGACTAATCTAGGCTTACTAGGCAATATCATGCCCTAACAACCAAACCATAACATATCTACACAAATTACTCTATAAGCCTAACTATAATGCACCCAATGATATATATTATAATCTAATATAGGATACACACATTAATATATAAATACACATATTGATAAGGCTATATAATGTAACTTAGAAATATATAACCTATAGGCCATTATACACATATCAACCATACACTATATTATATATATATACATTAGCACACACACATATATATAGGAAGCTATATATATTTATATATATATATATATATATATATATATATATATATATATATATATATATATATGTCTCAATTCATATATATGTATACATATGAAAAGAGAGAGGGGGACACATGATATCAAGTGTGTGTGTGTGTGTGTGTGTGTGAAAGAGGGTGTGAGGGTGTTTGTGTCATGAGACAGTGTGGTGTCAAGTGAGACAAGTGGGTGATCCTGAAAATAGTGATGTGCTAGTGAGACATGGGAGTACATGACAGTGTATACATAGAGTATAATACCTGAGAGTATAAGATTAGGAAAAATAGTTTAACATGGACATGTTCAATGGAAAAATCTGTGAAATTCAGTGAGCATATAACCTGAAATCAATGAACCAATGTACACTATTCAAACCTGGGAAACAATGAGTATTCATGTATTTAAACCTGTGTGTGCGAGTGATGCCATGTGTGAAAGGGAATGGGTCAACCTGGAACCTAAACAGTGACAGCCATAAATCAGTGAAGCAACCCATAACTCAGTTCAGTAGAATTTGAAAGGAAAGAAAATCAATCCCAGTAAACAATTTAAACAGTAGAGTGATACCATGTAATTTAAACTATCATGGAAACTAACATCACAAATCACATTCAAATCAGTCTTAAGGACAGAACCTATTCTCAGTTTAAGGGAAAAACTGGAAACAGGGAATCACCTTCCTCTAACTCAATACCAATCAACCCAATGCCCAAAACTCATTCTCAGGTTATAAGAAAATATGGGAATGAACTCAGGTTTTTGCATTAATTAGTGAATCACATTCAGTTAACAGTTCATATATAGGAAAAACTGGAAATTAATCACATGGAAATCGAAGTTTAAGAAAAGTAAAAATCTCAGTTAAAGGGGATTAACAATTGAAACTAATCAATCATTTACAGTTTATTTAGAGAACTGAAGTCCAAATCAATGTGTCAGCATTTGAATCCCAATCAAAATGTCAATATCCATTCACAAACCAAAGGCAAATTCAAATGCAGTAAACCTAGCTCAACATGAATTATAATATGTGGGGATAGTTTACAGTGAAAGATCATCAATAAACAGGCTTAAAAGTTTAGAAAAATACTGAAAAATAAACAAGTATCAGGAAGTATCAGTCACCATGCCTTCAATCCCCATTTCGAAACCAAATTTCTAATAAAAACCTAAACTAATGCATAACCTAGTATAACAGGGATTAATCAACATATTTAGGATCTAACTAACAATTAAAAACACAATTAGAAACATTAAAATTGAATTACACAAGAACACAACACTGTGCACACTGAACCGCACAGTGCACAAATCGTGCACACGAAATATCGTGTCCGACACGACACGAGGGGTCGTGCCACTTGGGGGACCCCGTGTCAGTCGTGGACACAACACGTGTGTCAATTTTCGTGAGTCAAAACGTCGTGTCCAGCTCGGAAAGAAGCCCGAGTAGCAGGGCATAATTCCTGCCAGCGCGCGTGTATACGACCGCGTGTCCGCATGTCTGTGCGACTCGACACGATGCTAAATCGTGCTCAGAGCAATAGAAATGCATAAGCGAGGTCTAATCCTATTTTCTTACTCAAATACAATTCACAAAATCAACCGAAATGTCCTTTGAGGCATTTCGTCGAACACATTCCTATACACGCAGATACGTGTCCGATATGGACACGTAATGGGCTCAAATTCTAGGGTTTGCTAATCCTACTGTTAGGTTAGGGCTAGGGCATCCTAGAAATGTAAATAAACAGTAATTTCATGGAGTAAAATAGATTATACCTATTGATGTGCAAAGCTCACAAAAACTCCAAATGGAATGGTTCCTCAATCCACCAAAACTTCCCCAAATTGATTCCTTCCTGAAAATACTCAATACCAACAGCAAGTAGACTAATATTAGGTCCTATAACAATTTGTTTGGGGGAAAAATGAATTAAAATAGATTTTCTATGGATTAGGGAAGATGGAGACTCACCTCTTTCCAAACTTGCAAAAATCCAAATGGAGGCTAGCCCTAATTTCTATGAGGGGATTAAATAGGGGGAATGACCTAAGTGTGGCTGCCATGGGCTGGAATGGTCTAGGTTTAGGTTTACTTGGTTGGGTTGGGCCTTAAAGGCTTTAAGTCACAATAATGACTTATGAAATCACATGCCATTCCTTAATCAAACTAATTCCTAATTTCCCCAAACTAATTCTAATGAATTAAAAGCCACTAACTTAGGTCAAGCTAGGGTTACATAACCTAACCAAGTAGCCATGACCTAGGTTAGCCTCTAGGTTAGTCTCCTAGTCAACACTAGTCAAAGTCAACTATAGGACCAAAATCAATTATACTATAATTCACTAAAAATCACATTAATTCTAATAAATCTAAATAATAAATAATAATTCCAAATAATTCTCAAAATTTCAAAAATGACCAAAATACCCTCAAGCTAGGAAAGTGGTAGTGACAAATCTACCACCCTTAAAATAATTTTGTCCTCGAAATTAAAGGCGAAACTAAACTGCTGAGAAGGATAGAAAAGTATACCTCAAGGTCCAAAAAGATAGGAGTACCGCTCGTGCACCTCATCCTCCCGCTCCTAGGTAGACTCTCCTAGAGAATGATGCCTCCATTCGACGCGTACCAAGGGTATCACCTGGTTTCTTAATACCTTCTCTCGGCGATCCAGAATCTCCACGGGCTGCTCTGGATAGCTGAGAGTAGGTCCAACCTCAATCTCTGAATGATCGAGCACATGACTAGGGTCAGCCACGTACCGTCTTGTCACGACCCGCACCCATTTTTTTTAACGGATACGAGACGTGTCCAAGCCAGCCTACGCCGTAGTGTCGACGGTAGAACGCTGTCACGGCCATGAAGATCAAAATTACAAATAATACTCATTCATAAAATTAATTTAATTTACAATGATCACAAGTTTTACATTTGTAGAAAAATATAAACTTGTAAAAATAAATGAATGACTACAACTCAACTATCTAGCTTGTCTCTAGGCTTTTGTTTGCAAGTATTCCCGTATCTCCCATGCTAAGTAAATCCACGGCTAACATGAAAATATTGGTTTTCAGTCAGGAATGGAACGAGCACAATTCACTGAATGCAATTTAAAATAAAGAAAATGACTATAAGACAAAGGTTAGACATCAATTATGAGTTTTGAAAATAAACAGAAAAATATGGAAAACCAATAGTAAATAAATAGACACCAAATACTTTCCCCAACTGTTAGAAGTACCTTTGATATATGATCGGTCTCGGGACAATTATGCGATACGGTCTACACGGTCTAAAGTTACACGGTCTACAGTTACACGGTCTACAGTTACACGGTCTACAGTTATACGGTCTACAGAAAATATTGAAATAAAGAAACACTGTCTACAAATAATAATCACGATCTACACAGTTTAAATACAATAATAATCACGGTCTACACCGTCTACTTTGCAATAAATAAATCACTATCTACAGAAAATATTGCAATAAATAAATCAC
The DNA here is from genome assembly GCA_029216955.1 of Iris pallida. Lineage (NCBI taxonomy): Eukaryota > Viridiplantae > Streptophyta > Magnoliopsida > Asparagales > Iridaceae > Iris > Iris pallida. Next base: position 3,803,890 of record JANAVB010023996.1, on the reverse strand, counting down.
TGTCTACACTGTTTACAAAAAATAAATGCAACACGGTCTACACGGTCTACACGGTCTACACGGTCTACAAAGATCTTTGGTACTTCTCATTCCCGACTCAACAATTTATAATAGAAAATAAGTACATAACCAACGGCCAACCAATGAAATATAGTGAAAGTCAATAATTGAAATGCAGACAATAAACTGTACTCGCCTGTGGTCCTCTGCTGGTGAAACCGACAATCTGAACTACTCAATGTGCCATAATAGTCAAAACCCGTACAACAGTCCCCGAAAGCTGAAATAAATATTACCAATGTTCTTGGAATAGTCAAAATAGCTAGGATCGCCTGTCCTTAAGTCCAATTCTGGACACAGGGGCAAAACGGTAATTTTGGGTCAAAACGGTGTCCGCCGTTGGACTCGCTTTGCACCGAAAAGCGTGCCAGAGTCAACGGTCTCTAAAGTCCTCAAACTATATGTCTACAGATCTAGTTTTTCGATATGAACCCAACCGTATGTCCAGAGTTGGATTCCGACAGGCCGTGCACAAAATCGCCCGTTGAGTAGGACCGTAGGGCCCGTAAAACGACGTACGATTCAACTGTCTCAGAATTGGACCAAACTTGGTATACAGGACCAAAAAAATGATACGGTCCTGCTGGCACAAGTTTCGTCTCGATCTGACGAGCGTGAATAAAGTAATTAAGAAATTTGCAAAGTGCACGATACGGTGAATTTCGACGGATACGCGTCAAATTCGTCGCGCACACGCGACCAATTTGAATTCCGTCAAAGCCCACACGACCACAAAATCGTTACACAGCTTTCGATGCTTACGGTGTGCGACCACATCGCCCGGTTTGGCGGGACGTACGTTGTGTGGATGAGTTATCTAGTTTTTGAAAATAGGTTTTTGTTAAACTTTGGGATTTGATTTCTCGACACATAGTCGATGGAATCAAATTCCGTAAAAAGGGGTTCGAAGCCCTATAGATTGTCTAGGGCTGTCTTCAAGCAGAATTTCTAATCTGGTATTATATTGATCAGAAACAATCTCCAAACATGGATGGTTGGACTGCTATAAACTCTGTTTTGGAACAAATTTGTGTCAATCTTTGGGCTCGGTTCGTGACGCGTGTCGTGCAACGTAAATCGAACAAATACGATCGAAATAAAGGTGGTTAGGTTAGATGAATACCGGAGAAAGTGGCTCGATGATTAGTCGAGCGTGCGCGAAGAAAACACGCCGTAAATTCGCCTCGGCAGACTGTATTTACTGCTGTCGTCCTTCCTGCTTTGTGCGGCCGACCGCCGGTCGCTGTCCCGACCTCAATCTCCACGGGCTGCTCTGGATAGCTGAGAGTAGGTCCAACCGCAATCTTCGAATGATCGAGCACATGGCTAGGGTCAGCCACGTACCGTCTCAACTGTGATACGTGAAATACGTTGTGAACTCCCACTAGTGTAGATGGCAAGTCTAGCCTGTATGCCACGTCACCGACTCTCCCGCTGGTAACGAAAGGGCCGATGAAGCGCGGGCTAAGCTTCCCACCTCCACCAAAACGTATCGTACCACGAGTCAGAGATATCCGCAGAAAAACCATGTCTCCAACCTAATCACAAGCAAGGTCTCAAGTTACTAAAAATCAAACACGATCAATCAAATAAAACAAAAATTAAAATAACCTACTTCTAATCCTATCTCTAAAATTGTACCTCAAACTCCAACGGCCTCCGGTGGCTATCGGCCCAGTGCCGATGTCTGTCCTGCGCCACGCGAAGTCTGTCCCTGATGAGCTTCACCTTCTCGGCTGCGTCAACATCCATCTTTGGTCCCAGTAAAGCTCGCTCTCCAACATCATCCCAAGATAAGGGTGTACAACACCTACGCTCGTACAGAGCCTCAAACGGTGACATCTCAATGATAGCCTGATAACTGTTGTTGTAAGCAAACTCTACCAAATGTAGATGATCCTCCCAGGAACCTTCAAAATCCAGGACGCACGTCCGCAGCATATCCTCAAGTGTCTGAATAGTTCTCTCTGAATGTCCGTCCGTCTGGGGCTGGTATGCAGTACTAAACTTGAGCTTAGTGCCCAAACTAGTCTACAGACTCCTCCAGAAATGGAAAGTAAAGCGACTATCCCGATCTGAGACTATGCTGACGGGAACTCCGTGAATCCTGACTATCTGTCTCATATACAACTCTGCAAGCCTCTCTGTAGACGTACCCAACTTGAATGGCAAGAAGTGAGCCGATTTGGTCAACCTGTCAACGATGACCCAAATCGCGTCTTTCCCTCCTGGTGTACGCGACAACCCAGATACAAAATCCATGGTAATATGTTCCCACTTCCACTCTGGAATGGGCAACGGCTGTAATAATCCTTCGGGCCTCTGCCTCTCTGCCTTGACCTGCAGACAGATCAAGCATCTAGCTACGAAGTGGGACACCTCCCGCTTCATCCCGTACCACCAGACATGCTCTCGCAGATCCCTGTACATCTTGTTGGCACCAGGATGTATAGAGTACTGCGATCTGTGAGCCTCCTGTATGATCTGCTCTCTGAGCTCCCCGCTAGGCGCACATAACCTAGAACCGTGCCTCAGGGCACCATCCTCTACATGTAAAAACTCGCCATCCACCAACCCTGCACGAACCTGCTCTCGGATATACCGCAGAGCCACATCCTCGAACTGTGTCCCCTTGATCCTGTCTATTAAGTCTGACTGTATCTATAGGCCCCATAACTGCATCTGCACTCTGGGCACAATCACCTCAATCCCAAGGCTCTCCATGTCTGCAAGCAAGTGCCGATCCATGGTCAAACACATGGCTGTCGGATACCTACGTAAGGCATCGGCAACCACGTTGGCCTTCCCTGGGTGATACTGAAGTGAGATGTCAAAGTCCTTCGTCAACTCTAGCCATCTGTGCTGTCTCATGTTGAGCTCTTTCTGTGTAAATACATACTTCAAGCTCTTGTGATCTGTGAAAATCTCCACCCTCTCTCCATACAGATAGTGCTTCCACAACTTCAAAGCAAAAATCACCGCTGCTAGCTCCAGGTCATGGGTAGGATAGTTCTTCTCATGGGAACGTAATTGCCTGAAAGCATAGGCAATCACCTTCCCATGCTGCTGTAAGATACAACCCAGCCCCTTCCCTGAAGCATCACTATAAATAGTAAATCTACCTGATCCTGAAGGCAATGTCAGAATCGGAGCTGTCGTAAGCCGCTTCTTCAACTCATCAAAAGCTGCATGACACTCCTCTGACCAAAAAAACTCAGTATCCTTCTGGGTCAACCGTGTGAACGGCTCTGCAACCCGGGAGAAATCCTGCACAAATCTCCTATAATATCCTGCCAGTCCCAGGAAACTCCTGATCTCTGCCACTGAAGTCGGCGCTGTCCAAGCCTCAACTGCTACGATCTTCTTGGGGTCAACTGAGATACCATCTCCAGTCACCACATGCCCCAAGAAGTCCACCCGGTCCAAGAAAAACTCACACTTGGAGAGTTTCCCATAAAGCTGCTCCCTCCTGAGAGTCTCTAGCACTATCCGCAGATGCTCCTCGTGCTCCTCCTATGTCTTGGAATACACCAGGATATCATCAATGAACACCACCACGAACTTGTCCAAGTACTGGTGGAACACCTTGTTCATTAGAATAATAAACACTGCTGGTGCATTGGTTAGCCCAAACGGCATAACCAAAAACTCAAACTGCCCGTACCGCGTCCTGAAAGCGGTCTTGGGAATATCCTCCCTCTTCACCTTTACCTGGTGATAATCTGACCTCAAATCAATCTTCGAGAACACCCGAGCTCCGCTCAACTGATCAAAAAGATCATCGATCCGCGACAGTGGGTATCTGTTCTTGATCGTCAGGCTATTAAGTGCCCTATAGTCGATACACATCCGTACTGACCCATCCTTTTTGGGTACGAAGAGTACCGGTGTACCCCAAGGTGAAGAACTCGAACGGATGAAGCCTTTTTCCTGCAGCTCATCCACCTACTTTTTCAGCTCCACCAATTCACTGTTGTTCACTCGATAGACATGGTGGGAAATCAGTTCCGTGCCAGGAACCAAGTCTATCGAGAACTCTACATCTCTGTCCGGTAGAAGCCCTGGCAACTCCTCTGGGAATACGTCCATAAACTCTGCGATCAAGGGATGCGGAGCCACCTGCTCCTCAACTGATGCTCCACAGAAGACTCTGCCGTCCTACTCTGGCTGCCGCCTGGTGTACTCAAACTCTGGCTCTCCTAGCGCCTCGAACAAAACTCTACCCCCTTGACAATCAATACGGGCGTGGTGTCTACTCAGCCAGTCCATACCTAATACTATATCGAAGTTCGGTAATGGCATGACGAGTAAACTGACTCCCAACTCTCGACCTCCCAATAAGATGCTCCGCCCTCTGCAAACATCACTCACGAGGATGACCCCACCCTCGGTCGTGATCTTGCAGGTCCTAGGCAATGGTTCAGAAACCAGACTGTGTCTAATAGCCTACGATACTGACACAAAGCTGTAAGAAGCTCCGGAATCAAAGAGTACAAATGCTGGAAGGAAATCTAGGAGAACCGAACCTGCTATCAGCTCTCCGATGGCCTCGGCATCCTCAGCTGCCATGGCAAAAGCTTGCCCCTGCTGTCTACCTCGTACCTGCTGCTGGTGCTGTTGGAACCTCTGCTGCTGGGTCTGCAGTGGCCCCCTCTGCTGGCCTGCTGGAGCCTTGGCTCCACCTTCCTGAGCTCCTCGCACAAAAGCCCCAGGGCAATCCCTCAACTGGTGATCTCCTGTACCACAAAGAAGGCACTTGCCTAGCTTCTTCCTGCACTCATGGATCATGTGCCCCAGCTTCTTGCAGAAGGCACAAACGACTACCTGCTGCTGACGGGGTGCCTGCTGCAGATGCCTCTACTGCTGCTGCACCTGCTAAAAAGGTGCACGACCCTGCTGCTGATACTACTGAGCTGGCCTCTGCTGCTGATACTGCTGCTGGAAGTGAGGCCTCTTGGCCTGCCCCTAACTGCTGCTGCCACCCTGGAAGTCACGACCCCTCTTTTGCTTCAGCCCTAGGTCGTCCTCCGCCGCCATGGCCCCAGAAAATATCTCAGCAAATGTGGCATTCTGGTCGCTCTTAGTCAGCGACCGAACCTCTCTAATCAGACCTCGGTGAAACTTCCTTGCCTTCGTCTTCTCAGTCAAGTCATCAATAAAACGGGCCAGTCTACAAAACTCTGCAGCATACTCAGCTACCGTCTGGTTCCCCTGAACTAGAGCCTCGAACTGTGCCTCGATACCTCCCAAGGCCACATCAGGAAAAAACTGCTCCTTAAATAGCTCCTTGAACTAGGCCCAAGTCTGGCCCTCAACTCCCACCCTGGGATCTGTCTGATACCACGCACAGGCCATGTCCTGCATCTGACTGCCCGCCACCTCGATCTGGAGTCGATCTGGTATCTCCGCCAGTCGGAAGATCTCCTCAATATGCTCTATCCAGTCGTCGGCATAGTGGATACCCTTTGTGCAGAAGAACTCCCGAGGATGCATCTTCTGGAAGTCCTGAATACCTTCTCCCTCCGACGGGGCTGCAGCTGGGTCCCCTGAGCTGTAATCATCTCGACTGTAGTGAGAACCAGCTGGTGTGCCTCATCGATCTCCTGCCTGAAATCTGCAGTCTGCCTCGTCTGCTGCTGCTGGTGGGACTCAAGAATCCTCTCCACGAAGGAGAAGAGATATGCAGCATCTACCATCCCCGCAAGCGGAGGCTACTACGATGGAAGGATCTCAGGAATCACAACTGGCCTCCTGACTGGTGGAGGTGCTCCTCCAAAAGTGGCAGAAACACCGACTCCTGAGGGCTGCACTGGCCCTGTGGTACCGGAAGCTGGCTGCTGCTGAGGTCGAGAGGTGCTAGACCCCTCTCTAGCGTCTCCCAGTCCAGGGCGATGCGATCGCGTCTCAACCATCCTGGAGACACAGATCAAACAAGAAACAATTATTGAGAATGAAACGAAATATCAAAGGAGGACAGTTAATATTTCTAAGGAAGACAATAAGCAGCAAAATAGATATACAGAATCTGATAAGAAATTTTTCCTAGTGTGATTGAGTACCTTCAAAAACATACTAATTCCTACTGCAGGCTGCAGCGATATTCTAGTACGAATACCACTACATTTCCAACCTAGACCTGCATGGGCCACCACTAAAAACGTGTCACGACCCGCACCCTAGAATAAGGGCACGAGACGTGGGTACGACTAGCCTACGCCGCAGTGTCGGCGGTAGAATGCTGTCCTAGGTCATAATATCAAACAGTTGAAGGTAAAAACAGTTATACTCCCCGAATGGGGGTGACATAACAGAATATAACTCAATCACAGCTAAGGTAGAACATGAAAGGAAGATAGATAGCTAATAAAAGATGCAAGATCCAAAATCCACAAGAATACAAATAGAGAGAAGCTAAGTGTCTATGATAAACTCCACAACATCCAGACATAATACAGATCCCAAATGTATATACAACTCAACTCCAAATACTATGAAACAACATAAACTAACTATGGAGCAACTGTCTCTACTGCTAAGGGATCCGACTGGAAGTCCGGATCGCAAGTGTCCTCTAAGGCTGTCCCATAGTAAGTGTCTAAGCAGGCCTCCTCCTCGTCCTCTGTAAAATTTTTAACAGGTCCAATCAGGACGGGAACGAGCACATATCTCTCAAACAGTTCATAACAGGTTAGGAGTATAAAACATGCAATAGAGTAAAATACAAGAAGTGCTGAAAAGGAAGTACGAGTAAACAGGAGATATTTTGTAACTGAAAGTAAATACATGATAGTAGAGACTGTAAGTGGCTACATGATTTAGAGCACAATATGGTTATGTAAACGGCTTAGGGGCACATAAATACAACTAAGGAGGCACACGAATACAGTTACTGGGGATAGTGTTCACATAACCAATTCTACTCACCCCGCCCCAATCAATACACAAGGACCCATTCAAGTTACGTTATAAGCACATGAATACAGCTAAAGATACGTGAACTCATGTAATGAGTAGTACATGAGGCACGTGATAAAGCACATGAAAGCACATGGGAACATGTAATAACATGAACTAGAACGAGTACAAGGAGTAACTGATGCACATGATAAAGTACATGAACATGAAATATCCGATGCACCCGAAGAGGATAACATCTCAGGAAAGGATCCATATAGTACTAATCCGTGAAGATACGTGTCAGCATCATGTAGAGTAATCTAGAGCAAGAATATAGTCCAGACAGGTATGAAAAGATCAGAGAATGTACTCGCCTGCTAACTGAATATCCAAGATGAAAGTACTGTCCAAGGAGTGGTGTCTGGCTCCTATTCAGAACAGTACAAGTCACAACAAGTCCAGAATAGTAATAAAATGCACTACAATCCGTTCTACATGAATCTAGGTCAATCTAGACCAAAGTCCACTCTTGGTCAACTCTGGTCAACCCTAGAAGTCAAACTAGGTCAACCAAGTCTAACTAGTCTATTCTAGGTCTAAAAAGCCAATCTAGGTTCTAACAAGACTAATCTAGGCTTACTAGGCAATATCATGCCCTAACAACCAAACCATAACATATTTACACAAGTCACTCTATAAGCCTAACTATAATACACCCAATGATATATATTATAATCTAATATAGGATACACACATTAATATATAAATACACATATTGACAAGGCTATATAATATAACTTAGAAATACATAACCTATAGGTCACTATACACATATCAACCATACACTATATTATATATATATATATATATATATATATATATATATATATATATATATATATATATATATATATATATTATATATATATCTTAATTCATATATATGTATACATATGAAAAGAGAGAGGGGGACACATGATATCAAGTGTGTGTGTGTGTGTGTGTAAAAGAGGGTGTGAGGGTGTTTGTGTCATGAGACACTGTGGTGTCAAGTGAGACAAGTGGGTGATCCTGAAAACAGTGATGTGCTAGTGAGACATGGGAGTACATGACAGTGTATACATAGAGTGTGATACCTGAGAGTATAAGATTAGGAAAAATAGTGTAACAGGAGCATGTTCAATGGAAAAATCTGTGAAATTCAGTGAGTATATAACCTGAAATCAGCGAACCAATGTACACTGTTCAAACCTGGAAAACAATGAGTGTTCATATATTTAAACCTGTATGTGTGAGTGATGCCATGTGTGAAAGGGAATGGGTTAACCTGGAACCTAAACAGTGACAGCCACAAATCAGTGAAGCAACCCATAACTCAGTTCAGTAGAATTTGAAAGGAAGGGAAATCAATCCCAGTAAACAATTTAAACAGTGGAATAATACCATGTAATTTAAACTATCATGGAAACTAACATCATAAATCACATTCAAATCAGTCTTAAGGACAGAACCTATTCTCAATTTAAGGGAAAAACTGGAAACAGGGAATCACCTTCCTCTAACTCAATACCAATCAACCCAATGCCCAAAACTCATTCTCAGGTTATAAGAAAATCTGGGAATGAACTCAGGTTTTTGCATTAATCAGTGAATCACATTCAGTTAACAGTTATATATAGGAAAAACTGGAAATTAATCACATAGAAATCGAAGTTTAAGAAAAGTAAAAATCTCAGTTAAACGGGGTTAACAATTGAAACTAATCAATCATTTACAGTTCATTTAGAGAACTGAAATCCAAATCAATGTGTCAGCATTTGAATCCCAATCAAAATGTCAATATCCATTCACAAACCAAAGGCAAATTCGAATGTAGTAAACCTAGCTCAACATGAATTATAATATGTGGGGATAGTTTACAGTGAAAGATCATCAATAAACAGGCTTAAAAGTTTGGGAAAATACTGAAAAATAAACAAGTATCAGGAAGTATCAGTCACCATGCCTTCAATCCCCATTTCGAAACCAAATTTCCAATAAAAACCTAAACTAAAGCATAACCTAGTGTAACAGGGATTAATCAACATATTTAGGATCTAACTAACAATTAAAAACACAATTAGAAACATTAAAATCGAATTACACAAGAACACAATACTGTGCACACTGAACTGCACAGTACACAACTCCTGCACACGAAATATCGTGTCCGACGCGACACGAGGGGTCGTACCACTTGGGGGACCCTGTGTCACTCGTGGACATAACACGTGTGTCAATTTTCGTGAGTCAAAACGTCGTGTCCAGCTCAGAAAGAAGTCCGAGTAGCAGGGCATAATTCCTGCCAGCGCGCGCGCGTGTGCGACCGCGTGTCCGCGTGTCCGTACGACCCGACACGACGCTAAATCCTGCTCAGAGCAATAGAAATGCATAAGCGAGGTCTAATCCTATTGTCCTATTCAAATACAATTCACAAAATCAACCGAAATGTCCTTTGAGGCATTTCGTCGAACACATTCCTATACACGCAGATACGTGTCCGATACGGACACATAATGGGCTCAAATTCTAGGGTTTGCTAATCCTACTGTTAGGTTAGGGCTTAGGCATCCTAGAAATGTAAATAAACAATAATTTCATGGAGTAAAATAGATTATACCTATTGATGTGCAAAGCTCACAAAAACCCTAAATGGAATGGTTCCTCAATCAACCAAAACTTCCCCAAATTGATTCCTTCCTGAAAATACTCAATACCAACAGCAAGTAGACTAATATTAGGTCCTATAGAAATTTGTTTAGGGGAAAAACGAATTAAATTGATTTTCTATGGATTAGGGAAGATGGAGACTCACCTCTTTCCAAACTTACAGAAATCCCAATGGAGGCTAGCCCTAATTTCTAGGAGGGGATTAAATAGGAGGAATGACCTAAGTGTGGCTGCCATGGGCTGGAATGGGCTAGGTTTAGGTTCACTTGGTTGGGTTGGGCCTTAAAGGCTTTAAGTCATAATAATGACTTGTGAAATCACAAGCCATTCCTTAATCAAACTAATTCCTAATTTTCCCAAACTAATTCTAATGAATTAAAAGCCACTAACTTAGGTCAAGATAGGGTTACATAACCTAACCAAGTAGCCATGACCTAGGTTAGCCTCTAGGTTAGTCTTCTAGTCAACACTAGTCAAAGTCAACTATAGGACCAAAATCAATTATACTATAATTCACTAAAAATCACATTAATTCTAATGAATCTAAATAATAAATAATAATTCCAAATAATTCTCAAAATTTTGAAAATGACCAAAATACCCTCAAGCTAGGAAAGTGGTAGTGACAGTAGCCCATCGTAGGATTGTCGATATAAAATTTTCGTCTCTGTATCATAGAAGAATCTGAGAGAGCGTCTTCTGATTGAGGTTGCTTCCTTCACATTCTCTGGCAGAATTCTGTAGACTACAAAGTCGATGAGCAAGCGTCTCCAGTCTTATATGTCATTGGTTATCTGGACGGAGTAACTCGTACCCAGTTGAACATTGTTCTTGGGACAGACCAGCTCAAGGCCTATCACGTCGACTAGATGATGGATATCATTATGAAGTGCCAAGGAAGCGACGAGGCCTGTTAGGGCATCGACTTCGATATTTTGGAGCCTAGGAACATGCTCTATAAAGAACCCTTCTAAGGTTGCAATGATGGCAATTACTGTCTGATAGTAGGGAGTCAGGTCCTCGTTGTGAACCTCGTACGAGCCTCGGATCTGGTTAACAACCAACTACGAGTCGCCATACGCTTCCAGGTACTTAATCTCCACTTCTTTTGCGAGTTGGAGTATAATGACTAGAGCGTTATATTCGGCTACGTTGTTTGAACAGGGTTCTGTAAGGGAATACGCCTGATTGACTACTAGTCTAGAGGGAGAAATTAATACCACCCCGACTCCAGCGACGATATCACCTTGTGGCCCCGTTCTTGAAGCACCGTCAAAGAATATTCGCCAAATGGTATCATGTGAAGTCATGTTTGAGGCGACGACTTTATCGAGGATTTCTTCATAAATTTTGGCTATTTCTGAGCCTGGATGGGCTGCTAAGAAGTCGGCCAGGGCTTGATCTTTGACAGCCTTTTGTGGAACAAAAACTATATCGTAGGGGGATAACAGTATCGCCCAGGTGGCTAGACAAGAACTGAATGTGCCTGGTTTGGTCATGAGAACCCTAAGAGGATTAACTCGTGAGACAACATAGATGGTCTGCCCTGTCATATAGTATCGTATTTTCTGAATGGCGAACACTAGGGCAAGGCACTCCTTCTCTACGACGGTATATCTATGTTCCAGTCCTACCATCATCCGGCTGAGATAGTAAATAGCTTGTTCATGTCCTGCATCATTATTTTGTGCTAGCAAAGCACCGAAGGAGTGTTCCATCGCCCGTACATAGAACAGAAAGGGCTTTTCGGCGACCGAGGCTACCAGAACTGGCAGATTTGTCAGGTATTCCTTAATGTCGTCAAAGGCACGCTGACATTCCTCGTTCCATACGAAAGAGACACCTTTCCACATGAGTTGAGTGAAGGGTTAACATCGCCCTGAGAGGTTAGTTATGAACCTCCTGATGTAGGCTAGTCTTCTCTGAAGGTCGTAGAGTTCACGGAGGTTCCTTAGTGGACTCATCTCCAGGATTGATTTTGTTTTATCGGGGTCTATATGAATGCCCCGGGAAGTAATGACAAATCCCAAGAACTTCCCGCTAGACACGCCAAGGAAAGACTTGGTGGGATTCATCTTCAGATTGTGCGCTCACATAAGGTCGAATATTGTTCTCAAATTATGTAAGTGATCATTTTTGAAGCGACTTTTGGCGACGATGTCATCAATGTAACACTCTACCATCTTGTGCAAGTGATTTCTGAAGATGACGCTCATAGCACGTTGATATATAGCACCAGCGTTCTTCAGTCTAAAAAGTATGATCGGATAACAATACACGCCGATCGGTGTTCGAAATGACGTATACTTCTCGTTATCAGGAGACATTTTGATTTGATTGTATCCTGAAAAGCCATCCATAAAGGACATGCGCTCGAAGCCACACGTATTATCGATCATTATGTCGGTGATCGGAAGCGGGAATTTATCCTTAGGGCATGCCATATTCAGATTGCGAAAGTCGATGCAAATTCGGATCTTTCTGTTTTTCTTGATGACTGGTACTATATTGGCTACCCAATCTGGGTGCGGCTCTTCACGGATGAAACTGCTAGCTATAAGCTTGTTTACTTCTGCTTCAATGGAGTTCATGACGTCTGGACGAAACTGCCGCTGCTGTTGTTTGACTGGTATTGCGTCTGGATAAATGTTGAGCTTATGAAGTATGATCTAGGGATTTAGCCCTGGCATGTCATTATAGCTCTAGACAAAGACGTTGATGTATTCTCTGACTAGTTGCAACAATGACTCTCGCTCGCAGTCTGTCAGGCTTTTACTGACGAAGATTAGCTTTGGAGAGGATTCATCACCGAGGTTAACTTGTATGACCTCGTCTTCAATGGGAGGGTCTCGTAGCTCGAAGCGCTTCACCCATTGTGCATCCGATTGTTGGACCCATGTCTCCAACTCAAGCGGTTCGAGTAGGTCTTCGTCTCCCTATCAGCGGATATCAAGTTGACAGATAATGTCTGTCTAAATATATCTCCAATGTTGCTATCGGAGTCGTAAGTGGGTGACTCAGACAAATGAGAGTGCCACTCGCATTCTTCATCAAAACTTCCAGGCATTATTGCTGGTGTAACATACCCGAGGTCGTGTCTGGATTTGCGATAATAGTCCTGAGGTTTCCTAGCTGGTGTCGACGGTTGTAGAGGCAATCGCCGACCGCTGGCATGATTCAGACCCGGGGTAGCCTCCATGTCGTACCCCTGCTTTTGCATGAAGTACTTGGCTTGAGGACTATACAAGTAGAGCGATAATTTTCCAGCGTCGGATCCGAGATCGAACTCTTGTGGCGTGAAAGATTGAGGACCTTCTTTTCGACCAAAGATGATCGTGTGATTCCATCCTCTTCTGTCTGGGACCAGGAAGTAAGCACCTTTAATAGGAGCAAGTTGATTTGGGGTATGGACGGTTGTCACCTGTATGTACAGGCTAACGTCTAGACAGGCCCGTGCAGCATACATTAGATTAAGCTTATCATACTCAGAATAGTCTAACGACAGCCTCTTATTGATGAAATAAGGAATTTTATCCACAGGGATTATATCATCAGGAGAGGGGCTATCCACCTGTGTAACCAGGTATTTGGCGAGTTCTACGTCCTCTTCAGCTACCCCCTGCGAGTTCAGAGATCGGGATGCTGTCTTGGACAACTTGACCACCAAGTGTTCAGCTTGTGGTATTGACTTGCCTGAGGTTGTTGGATCGACACTTGGTTGCCAGCTCGTCTTGGGAAGATGGATGACAATTAGATCGGCAAGGGACTTTGTGTCTTCCGGTTGCCTTTGAGTGGATTTTGGCAACCGGATCACCATCGGCGTTACAGGGGGCCTCGCATCTTCTTGTTACCTTTGATTAGATTTCGGCAGTCGGATCACCATCGGCCCTATGACAGGTTTTGGCTCCTGGTGGATATCGGGAGCCGGATGACCATTGGTTCCAACTGCGCAGGTGAGGCAGGAGAACCGAGCACCTCTTTATGTAAACTTGCGACAAGGGGTGTGGCCTTGCCCGGTTTATGGGCCTGGAGATGAATTCTTAAGGGTTCTTCTAGCCCTGTAATGGCCTCCAGTTCGTCAGTTATATGTTTCTTGGATTCGTCATATAGATAAGCCTCCGAAGAGTAATAAGATTCAACCCCTTTGAAGGGATCGATGTCGGCAAATTCAGTCTTCATGAAGCTGTGCTTACTGACATATTTGAAGCACTGGTGAAGGGTGGATGGCACGATCATATAGTCATGTATCAACGGACGTCCCAGGAGGATGTTGTAGGAGGTGTCTGCATCTATGACGTAGCAGGTAACATCCGTCTTCAGGTCACCAATCTGATATTTCAATCGGATCTTTCCTAGGGGATAGCTCATTCTCGAGTTGAAACCGCTAATGGTATTGTTGGTTGCCGCTAGCCAGTGCATAGGGATGCCAAGAAATTGGAGCAAGCTTTTTGGGATAATGCTTATTGACGAGCCAGGGTCGATATGCATCCGATCCACCTTGATGTCGCCTATGTATCCAGTATAGTACAAGGGACGATCATGCAAGTTGGACTTGATCAACATGTCCTGTGGAGTAAATATGATATTAGACATCGCATCTGTGCCATTGCTGCCCTGTAGATCTGCTGACGGGTCTTCCCCTGGAGGCTTGACCTGAGCTAAGTAGGCGTCAGCATTTTGGAATGCTTCGCTCAATGCGACACGAAGGTCCTTGGAGAGCCTTAGGAGCTCGTATAACGACAACTTTGCTGGCGTATTAGCAAATTGTGCTAATATGTCAAAGTTGTAAGATCTCTCCAGCCCCTGAGGTGCATCATTACGGAGTGGCCTGTCGAAGCAGGTTTCCTTCGACTTGGACTTATCTGCCGATGGAGGTTGAGGTGGCCTTAGAACATCAGAGGCAGGCAACGTTGTCGGCTGAGGATCTTCAACTAAATTGCCCAGTGTAGGATGGACTTGTGCTCCAGACCGGGTAACAATGACTGCCACTTCCTCTGCTTTGGCTGAAATTGTATGGTAGGATCTAGCCTTCATGCCCTTCTTCTTGTTGGTAGGAGATGACACTGCTTAGGTAACTTCGGGAACTAAGTTCGGGTGCACCCACATGATCTCTCCTCACAAAGTGGTGAGAGGTACCAGTCCAGATGTCTGGTTCCGGACGGATGGAAGATTGGTAACCTCCATCGTCGCCCGAGGGACGGGTGTTACCCCATCTGGAGTGCTTGTTGGATGGAAATTGTCGAACTGAATTAAGACCATGTTCGCCGTAATGGTAACCTCTTCAAAGTCTATTGACAGAGCTTTGGAGTCGATAAGACTCTGGATGTACCGCTCTAATTAGAAGCAGTCATGAGTGGAATGATGGACATAGCGATAGAAGTGACAATATTTTGGGTCCTCCATTTCTGCTGCTCGAGGCTCGCGCCTTGGTGGAGGGAGGTGGATCCTACCCCCTTGTAATAGCATATCGAAGATAGGTTTGACATGACTATCTTCAAATGAGTAATTCATTTTGGGCCATTGACCTTTTGCCTATTTTTGTTCAGGCTTCTTGGTCGCATCGGCGACCATGGCCTATTTGCCTTTATTGTTCCGATTGGAGGTGCCGCCACTGTTGTTGTTGCTGGAGGTGGAGCCGGGACGTTTACCCTTATCCTCTCCATCAGGGATGTGTAATCCCAACTAGCGAGCCTTCTTCAACTTTTCTTCCGTATTGGTAGCACTTATGATTAAGGTCGTCCAGAGGCTAATTGCGGGAAACAGCTTCTTCTGGCAGATTTCAATCAAGGAGCTCTCGGGATTGCCTTGGGGCAATCTCATTACGGTTTGGCGGAATCGTTCGATATAGTTCCTTGTTAGCTTCCTCTCTCCTTGAACGACGTCCATGAGAGATGACATTGTCATATCATGCCCTACTTCGTAAAACCTCTCCAGGAACATGTGCTTGAAGCCGTCAAAAGAATGGATGCAGTTTTCGGGAAGGTTGTGATACCAGTCGAACGCAATCCCCTCCAATGCTCCGATGAATAACTGTGTGAGGATGGCGTCACTATGCGGCAAGTGGTCGATTGTGACTTCAAAGTAAGTCATGTACCGACTAGCAAAGGTCTTCCCGTCATACGAATCGATATGAAACGACTTGTACCGTGATAAAAAAGTCACATCTCTCCATGCGACGGGATATGGCTGTCGTATTCTGAGGTCCCGAGAGGAGTCTCGGGCATTGAACATTGCCCGAAGCTCCTGGACTTCCCTCCTTGCTTCCCTGGCTACATCTGCAGCTGAAGGAGCGGACGCTCCTAGAGGATTGTCATTAAAAGGAGGAGCGGTAGTATTGGAGTCCGCATTGACTGCGGGTCCCAAGCTTGTTTGTCCAGGCGTCCTTGCTGGTTGAGTTGGCAAGGCAGCTTTGATTTTGTCTACTGACTTGACCAAGGACAAGAGCATGGCTTCAAGTACTTCTAGACATTGTCGGTCAGTAGGCGCCTCATGATCATCGTCAGCCATAAAGACTGTCCGTATATGGGTAGAGGTGGAAGGGACCGTAGCAGAGGTGCTCTCTATGTCATACCCCCGTACCGAAAAATCGTCGAAAATGTCAGAATTTTCTCCTCTTCGGACTCGGAAGGGGTGCTACCCCCTGTGCAGGAAGCTACATCATCTTGGCAGAGGCGGTCATCCTCAGGGATGTCTATGTCCGTTGCATAGTTCTAATGGATCACTACCCCCTGTGTATGCTCTTGGAACACCGAGTTGTCACATACTTTGAGGGGATTGCTACCCCCGGCCTTATCTACCCCCAGGGAGGTCAAGAATGCACCCCCAGGTGTTGGAAGCTTCATTTTGGATCGAGTGCCTAGGTAGACACCCCCTGTGGTTGTCGGTAGTAGTCCTCCAGACGAGAGTTTTCTTGCAATGCTGGCAGAGATTGCCGGGCTGAAAGAACCTGTCTTCTTTCCTCCCTTGTCAGAAAGAACCTTTCGGGTTGAATTACAGGAGGTGACGGAAAATTCCTCGTCTCCCGAAATTTGCACCTGTTCCTCAAGTTGTTGTTGGACAGGTGCTGGCTGCTGCAGTCGTTGAAAAATGGATTACCGATCTTCAGGTGCTGCCAATTTATCGCAGCAGCAGTTGATGATAACTTAGGTACAACGATGTCCCGAGAGGGACTCATCACATGCCAAGGTTGCCTCTTTGCGTTTGTGAGTGATCACCTCACGCAAGTCGATAGCAGGCTGATCTACCTTTGTACCAAACTTGTGGACTCGGGTATCCCGAGCACACAGGTACATAGGTATCATGTTTGCTCCCTGATCCGAGGCTAGTAAAAGTACTTGCTCTCGATCGTTGGAGGGAGACATTAAAGACCCACCCTGTCTGTTAGCCCTGGGAGACTGGACGCGGGCGGCTCTGTACAACTTTCCATCAGGAGCCCGTATAACAGTTAACGGTGCCCGCTGATGGTCCGTAGCTTAGACAGTTGACTGGGCTTATTGGGCCCGCCCGCACTATCCTGGACTTCCTCAACTTAGCTCCTGAAGGCGCATGGTAAGAAGAGTCCTGATTGGAATATTCCATATTTTCAATGGGCCGTATAGAGTCGGTTCCGTATGAGAGACGGTCGAATACAGAGCTTCTGACAGGGCCGTATGAGACACTCTATCTATGGCCAGAATTGGCTGCCGTATGGGCTATCTTCCTGCGATCAGAGTTGGCTGCCGCATGGACCATCTTCCTGCGGCCAGAGTTGGCTGTCGCATGGGCTATCTTCCTGCAGCTAGAGTTGGCTGCCGCATGGGCCATCTATATGCGGCCATAGTTGGTTATCGCATGGGCCATCTGTATGCGGCCAGAATTGGCTGCCGCTTGGACAGACTGCCCATTTCTCTTATGCGGTCGCTTCTTCTACCGTATGGATTTCCCTTATGCCTCTAAAAAATTAGCATCGTAGTGTCTTTTTTTGCTGAATTTAGGGACAGTGGGGTCCTCTGCGGTCGAAAGTAAAGCCACAGGATTGCTTCGATCACCGTCTTGGGCCGTAGAAGGAGCTTCTACGAGAACTTAGTCGGGGGCAACAGTTTTGCGTATCGATATCCTGCGAGTTCTCTTTGGGTTGGCTCGCTTCTATGATGGGCTGGCGCTCCCTTCAGAGAGCATTTCTTCGAAGGCTTGTTGGTCAAAACGAACCACAAGCATTTGCTGCGTAAAACCGAGCTTGGACGCGTCGGATTGCGTCACCAGCTTCTCATCAGAGGAGAAGGATATTCCCAGCAGAGTCACCATCATGTTTGCCATTAAATATCAAAAACATGTATTACAGAAATACTAAAATTGATTCCAAACTCGCTTGTACAAAGAAGAGCCTGGAAAAAAAATCCTAGGAAATAATCTAAGTACAATTGTTTAGTTTTTGATTCTGGAGGGGTGACGGTGGAGGCTCGAGAAAATGTATCAACTCTGCCTTACTCCTTGGGCTATCCGACGCAGTCTTTAGCTCTTGAAGAAATTGTCTTTCAATGGTTGCCCACCTCTTGCAGGGATGTGGCACCTTGCTATTTATAGTGATATGTGTTTTGGGCTGCATAGGTGGCCCGTGGCCACGTGGCTAATCAGCATGTAAAGACCCTCTCTTTGACCGCCAGCTAGTGGTTTGTTAGGATTTTGTTGCAGCAAATATGGGTGGTTGAGACTTGGTCAGCCTGCCATGTGTCCTATCGCAAGATAGGAATCATTTTGAGCCACATAAGTCTCTCAGTTTTCGGCCGTGTAGGGCCGCATAAGACTCATGTGGCTTAGATCGTAGTCTTCCTTAGTCCGCATGTAGCTTAAGGACTTTTGAGCCGCATAGATTCTGTATTTTGGCCGCATAAAGCTCATGCGGCTTAGGTTACAGTCACCCTTGGCCGTATGAAGCTTAGAGACTTTTAGGGCCGCATAGGTTGAGCCGCATAAGGTTCATGCGGCTCGAGTAGCAATTCTTCTGGCCGCATGACTTTGTCCGATCACGTCTTATCTTTTTGTCAGAATGTCAGAGCTATCATTTTTTTCAGATTTGACAGAATTTGTCAGCTTTATCAGACGGACTGGCCAACTTGGCCATATATCTTTCTTCTGCGGCTCGAATCAGAGATGGGCTATATAGGGTACGATCTGTCATGCGGCTCTCCTTTATGCAGACCAGTTTGGCCCGAAGTACTTATGCGGCAAATTATGGCCCACATGAACCCCATATTTTCTATGCTTCTACAGTAGTCTTCTAAGGTTTGCTTCATCCACAAAATTTGAGCACAGCAACGTCCTGCGGCGATATACTCAGCCTCAATAGTTCATAATGCTACAGAATTTTATTTCTTGCTAAACCATGATACTAAGGCTTTTCCTAGAAAATGATACGTACCGCTGGTACTTTTATGGTATACTTTGCATCCTACAAAATCTGCATCCGAGTAACCTATCAGGTCAAAGGATTTGGTTTTAGGATACCATAAGCCGACTGTTAAAGTTCCCTTAAGGTATCGGAAGATACGCTTAACGTCACATAGGTGTGATTCCTTAAGATTTGCCTGGTATCATGCACAAATGCAAACACTGAACATAATACCAGGGCGACTAGCAGTTAAATATAATAAGCTACCAATCATACCTCGATACTTACGCTGATCGACTGGTTTGCCACTTTCATCAATCTCAAGCTTTGTAGATATAGCCATTGGAGTTCTGATTGGCTTTACATTTTTGAAGTCGTTCTTTTTCAGTATGTCCTTCATATATTTGGCTTGATTGATGAATGTTCCCTTTGAGTGTTGTTTGATCTGGAGTCCTAGGAAGAAGTTCAGCTCTTCCATCATACACATCTCAAATTTACTCTGCATACACTTAGCAAACTCTTGACAAAGTTTTTCATTAGTAGATCCGAATATGATATCATCAACATATATTTGCACAAGAAGAATATCATCATCTAAAGACTTGATAAACAAATTTGTATCAACTCTTCCTTTTGAAAAACCATTTTTAAGTAAGAAGGCACTTAGGCGTTCATACCGAGCATGAGGTGCATGTTTGAGTCCATAGAGTGCTTTCTTAAGTTTGAAGACGTGATCAAGTTTTTAAAAATCTTCAAAACCAGGGGGTTGTTTCACAAACACTTCTTCTTTCAAAAATCTATTTAAAAATGCACTTTTTATGTCCATTTGAAATAATTTAAAATAATTAAAACATGCATATGCACAAAACATACGGATAGCTTCTAGTCTAGCAACAGAAGCATATGTCTCGTCATAATCAATACCTTCTTCTTGATTATAACCTTGTGCCACTAGACGTGCTTTGTTGCGTAGAACTTGTCCATCTTCACTTAGTTTATTTCAGAACATCCATTTTTTACCAATTATCGATTGACCAAATAAGTTTAGGAACGAGTTCCCAAAGTTGGCTTCTCTCAAATTGATTAAGTTCCTCTTGCATAGCATTATCCAAAACTCATCATTAAAAGCATCTGCTACATTCTTAGGTTCTATTTGTGAAATAAAAGCTATGTTTGCAGCTATTTCAGAATCTCTATAAGAGGAGCATGTACTTACACCTTTTGAAATATCACCTATAATAAGCGTCTCTGGATGATCTGGCAAGAACTTCAATGATTCAAATCTATGAGTCAGATCTTCTAAAGGACTTTTATCGATTTTGGCTTATACATTTTTATCATCACTGTCGCTAGATCTGTGACTATTGGGCTCATCAAAAGTAATGTTAATGGATTCTTCAACAATCATAGATCTTTTATTGAAAATTCTATATCCCTTACTCTTAGCAGCATATCCGAGAAATATTCATTCATCTGATTTAGAGTCGAACTTTCCCAAGTTGTCCTTGGTGTTCAGGATAAAACAGCGACATCCAAAAACTTTAAAATAAGAAATATTTGGAATCAATCCAAACCAAAGTTCATAAGGTGTTTTCTTCGAGATGGGTCGAATTAATACCCTATTTAAAATATGACAGGCTGTACTAATAGCTTCTGCCCAAAAATATTTAGGAAGATTATGCTGATTCAGCATGACTCTAGCCATCTTGCTTAGAGTACGGTTCTTCCGCTCCACAATACCATTCTGTTGAGGAGTTCTAGGACAAGAAAATTTGTGGTAATATCCACTATCATCACAAAAATTTTTAAATCAGTATTTACGAATTCGCCACCATGATCACTTCGGATACGAGTAATCATGAAGCCTTTTTCATTTTGTACATTTTTATAAAATAACTAAAATTCAAAAATTGCATCACTTTTGTTTGATAAAAAAGTAAACCCAAGTGAAACGAGAGAAATCATCAACAATAACAAATGCGTAGAGCTTACCGCCAAGACTAGCAACTCTACTAGGATCAAATAAATCCATATGTATCAACTGCAATGGTCTAGAAGTACTTACAGCGATGATGGATTTAAATGTAGACCTATGTGCTTTGTTCTATTCACAGTCAGCACATACCATATCTCTCTTGAACGGTATCTCAGGGAGTCCTTTTACCAGCTTTTTACTACTCTGTCATGAGATAGTGCCCATATTAGCATATCCTAGTATCATATGCCATAGCCAGCTTTCGTCTAGGTTAGCTACTAGGCATCTTCCTGCATTATTAGTACTCTCCAGAAAGAAAACATAAATATTGTCTTCTTTAATCCCTTCATATACGAAATTACCAGATGACATATCATATATGGTACATTTGTCTTTTACAAAGTTGATACCATAACCATTATCATCCAAATAACTTATGCTTAATAGGTTATGTTTCAATTCTGTAACTAGACAAACATCTTTTATTACAGGATAAGGAGATATACCAACAGTGCCATTTCCAATTATATCACCTCTCAGGTTGTTTCCGAAGGAGACGTATCCTTCTTTCTTCATCGATAGCGTGGCGAACAAAGATGCATCACCAGTCATGTGCCGCGAACATCCGCTATCGAGGATCCACTTACTTTTAGCATGAGAGGGTTGAGGGTCCACCTATAAAATAAGTAGATGAATCCTTTGGTACCCATTTACTGAAGGGTCCATGCTGATTAGTCTTAGGTATCCAAATCAGTGTGTGATTTCAACAAGCTTTCTTGCTAGATAATACTGTGATATGTGTCCGTGAGTACCACAGTGTGTGCAAATAAGTTTTGAAAATGTGTTAGAATAATTTGTGTTGACATGCATATATGGTTTCTTTGAAAACCTATAAGTGAAAGCATGGTGATATTCGTGTTTCTTACGTGCTTTCTGTGTTTTAGTCCTCTTAGGTGTATGCTTAGCATTACGACTAAACTTAGGCTGTGTCACAGGTATAGCCTATTTGCCTAACTTGATTTCTAACTTTTTAGAAACCGAATAAGACTCTTCATATTTAGCAGTCATATCTATGAGTCTTTGTTCTGTGACTAAGTGCTTCTTCTTCTCTATATCATATAACTCTTGTATTTTGACATAGTCTGTTTCTTTCTTTTCAATTTTGAGGATAGCCTCATGATAGTCTACTTTAAGCTTGGCTATCTCTTTCGTGTTACCGGTAGTAGATGTCTCTTTAATGTCTTCAATGAGACTAGACAGTCTAGCTACTTCGGTTGTGCATGCCTTAACCTCTTTTCGAGATTGCTTATACTTGTCAAGCACATTTCTGTGTTCTTCAAGTAGTTCGCTGAAGGCATTTTCTAACTCATCGAAAGTAAAATCGTCATACAAAGGATTTGAGGATACCTTATCAAAAGCCAAAAGACAGACATTGGCATTCCCGCAGGGTCTGTCTTCTTCCTCTGAATCACTGGCATCACTTTTATGCCCGATACTTGTATTTATGTACTTTCAACTAGTTGTTGCTTTTTGGCATGATTTAGATCTATCATATGGACTACTTTTATTTGAGATTGGACAGTCCTTCTTCATATGCCCTGATTTCTTGCATCCAAAGTATATTGTTTCCTCTTTATTGCTTTCTTAGATATCTATCTTCCTTCTGTTTGATTTATCAAACTTCAGGAATTTTCTGAAATTCTTCACTAGTAGGGCTTGTTCATCACCACTTGATGATTCTTCATCAGAATCTTTGCATGTTGATCTTCTGGCTTGAGCTTTGAAAGCGATTGTTTTCTCTTTTGGAGTTGCTTTTTCAAATTCTTGCAGATCCAACTCATGGGTCATAAGCTTGCCCATAAGTGTTTCCAGAGTTATGGTGGTGAGATCGTTTACTTCAATGATTGTCGTTGCCTTCGGGTTCCAGTTCTTGGTTAGAGCCCGTAGCACTTTTCTGATTTTCTCGTGATTACTGTAATCGTTACCAAGAGATTGCAAAGGATTAGTAATATCAAGGAAACGAGTGAACATCTGTGTAATTGACTCGCCGGATTTTATTTTAATAGATTCATATTTCTGTGTTAGTCTGCTGATTTTTGATTCGTTCACTTGGGAAGTACCTTCATGAGTTACCTCAAGAATTTTCCAAATATCATGAGACGTCTTACAGGTTGAAACTCTGCTGCACTCCATTTTGTCAATTGCACAGAACAATGCATTGATGGCACGAGCATCAAGACTAGCCTTTTCTTTTTCAGCCTCTGTATATTTGTCATGAGGCTTGTCTGTATGTATGCCATCAACTACTGTAGGTAGCGGTTTCTTATAACCGTCAATAACTATAGACCAAAGATCAAAGTCAAGAGACTTTAAAAAGAATGTCATTTGTGTTTTCAAGTAAGTATAGTTTGTTCCATCAAATAGTGGGGGTCTATTTGTGGATTGCCCTTTACCGTTGAATATTGATTTCACAGCTGCCATATATATACTCTATAAGGTTGTTATATTAGAATATAACCTACTCTGATACCAATTGTAGGACCGTTGAGCACCTCTAGAGGAGGATGAATAGAGTGAGTACGAGTACAGCAAAAAATAATTAAAAATTTAATAATAGATAACTATGGCAGTGAATAAAAAGACAGTAAATAAATGTAGCAAGAGATAAAAAGATCAAACTCAGTGACACAGCGATGTATACTGGTATCCCTCTGAGAGGACTAATCCAGTCTCGAATACTCTTGCTCGATGTTAATCCACTATAGCACAAACTAATTGAGAGCTTGCAATCTCTTACAACACCGTGCATGGTGACAAGTGCACGACCGACTTCACAATACCGTGCTTGGCGACGAGCGCACGACCAGCTCTGAAAATAGAGATAGTTTCTGAACTTTGAACAATCTCTTTACAACTCTTGAAAACCAAAAAACTGTAGATCAAATAGATATTACTGGCTTTTGGATAAGAGATGTGTAGGTGGAATATGAAAGCTTTAGATCAAATAAAAATACTTATTGAAGAGAGAAGAGAAGATGAATTGATGAATTATTTGAAATGAGAAATTATCTTCTATTTATAGGTATTTTCGAGGACCAAACTCGGACAGAGTTCGGGCAGAGTTCTGATGCAAAGATTTCACAAATGAACGTTGCATGCAGATTTGGAGGCAACAAATATTTAAATTCAAACTGACCGAACTCAGCCAGAGTTCGGACCGAACTCGCCCTGAGTTCGGACCGAACTCAGCCAGAGTTCGGACCGAACTCGCCCTGAGTTCGGACCGAACTCGGCCTGAGTTCTGTCTCAGTACAAATGTAAAATATTTATCAAATTCTGTTGCACAAAAGTGAATGGTAGGTTTGGTAAGTGGACTTTGGATGGGTAGGCTGTATAGGAGAGTGGACTATGATTAACCTAAGCCAGTAGTATCCAGTCGATCTTACAATTTATATCCTAGACTCAATAAAGATAAAATACATAATAAATTGTAAAATGACTTAGACTGATTTCAATAAGAATGAGCTTCAGAATTATGGTTTGCATGCTTAGTGGTGTAGTAGAACATTCTTTCATATTGATTTCACTTGACTTGAAATATTTAGCAGCAGTTCATATATTTTGTGCATTGACTTAAGTCATTATCGATTATCAAAATCGGGTGTGACCATGGAATGGGACAACAGAGCGGCCGTTGCCAAGCTGCAGGCGGATTAAGGGTTCGTCGAGGTGTCGGCCGTGGAGGATACGACGCCACGATGCAGAGGATCGATTGTTGGCGACGGCCGTCACGAGGTGGGAGTGTTGGAAGTATCTGGCCTTCATGAACCGAGTCCAGATGGAGTTATCTGATCGAAGCTTCCACCACAACTTCATAGAGCATGCGTCAATAATGTGTGCTAATATGCTAAAGCCAAGTCCGCCCGTATCGGTTGGTTTGGCCATTATGTCCCAGCTGGTCCAGTAATGCTTATTCTTGTCATCGAGGTGTCCACAAAAGAAGTTGGCAAAGAGGGATTCTAACGATGATAACACCTTCTTGGGTGGGAGCAAACGGCCAGGGTGTAGATGGGGATGGAGGATAAGACGTGTTTGATGAGAATCATCTTTCCGCCTGAAAAAAGGGTCGCATTGTGCCATCCTTCGATCTTTTTTCTGATTTTGTTCACTAGCCCTTCGGAGATGCCCGAGTTAGATTTACCATATACCAGCGGACACCCCAAATAGGAGAACGGCTGGTAAGCAATGGAGAAGGAGGTCAGGTTGGCGAGAGTAGCTGAGTGGTTCCTATCAGCATTGTGATAGGTGTAGATGACGCTTTTGTCGGTGTTGACTCATTAGCCAGAGCATCTGGTGCATTTCTCGAGAGTTCTGCTGACCACCTCTACCAACCCGATGTCACCGGAAGCGAAGATGAGGATGTCATCGACGTAGGCCAGATGAGTAATTAAAGGGAAGCCAGTGGTGGTATGATAGTAGTAGAATCTGGGGGTATTTGGCATGCTATTCAGGTTTCTGCTAAGCGCTTCGACAGCGATGATGAAGATGGTGGAGGATAGAGGGTCTCCCTGTCGAACCCTATGGCTAGACTTAAATAAGTCGTCGGCTTGTCCGTTGATGACAGTGGAGAACCAATAGTTGCTTATGGATCTGAAGATGACATCAATCCAAATCTCAAAGAACCCGAAAACCCTGAACACCCAAATCATGAATTGCCAGTCCAGCCGGTTATAGGCTTTCTCCATGTCGAGTTTGATGGCGACGTTCCCTCCCCTGGACGAGAATTTCATGCAAGTTATTATTTCTTGAGCGAGAAGGATGTTGTCGGTGATGTTGCGCCCAAGGACGAAGCTGCTTTGCTTCTCGGAGATTATCTTGGAAAGAAGAGTGGATATGCGGTTCGCGATAATCTTGGAGATAATTTTATTGGTGAAGGTGCATAAGCTGATCGGTCTGAAGTCTCTGAAGGACTTTGGGTTGTCTTTTTTAGGATAAGGATAAGGTTGGCACGAGAGATGGATTTGGGGTAGCTTGTGCCTTGAAAAAATGCAACCGCGGCCTCATGAAAGTCAGATCCGATGATGTCCCAACAAGATCAGAAGAAGACACCAG
Organism: Iris pallida; assembly: GCA_029216955.1. Lineage (NCBI taxonomy): Eukaryota > Viridiplantae > Streptophyta > Magnoliopsida > Asparagales > Iridaceae > Iris > Iris pallida. Next base: position 3,777,770 of record JANAVB010023996.1, on the reverse strand, counting down.
AGAAACCATCAGGCCCGGGGGCACTGTGTTTGTCAAGGGCCCAGACTACAGACTTGACTTCCTCCGCGGAAGGGGGGTCAAAAGCTGCGTGTTATCACACTCGCTGATCAGGTTGGGGACCGTAGCCAGGAATTCCTCATCTTTAACGATGACATCTTTGGAGAATAATTTGGTATAGAAGTTAGTTGCTGCCACGTAGATGTTCTGCTGTCTTTGAGTAAGAAGCCATTCTCGTCGGAGATTTGGTGCAGTTTAAGTTGACGTCTGCACCCTTTGACGCAAGCGTGGAAGAAGCTATAGTTTCTGTCGCCCTCGACCTTCCAGGTCAATCTGGCTTTCTACTTCCAAAATTTCATTTCGACCTTCAGGTAAGATTTGAGGATAGCTTTTGTGAGGTTGAGTGTGGCACGAGCCTCCGTGGAAGGGTTCGAGGCGTACCGGATCTCAGCCCGATTGAAATCATCCTCCGCCTTCTTTATCTCTTGGAAGATGTTGCCGAAAGCGAGTTTGCTCCAAGTTGATAGTGCGCCCCTGGTTGCCTTGAGTTTGGCGGCCACACTGACAAGGGGGTCGGGGTGGCTCATCGAGTTCCAGGCGGAGGCCACGGTGTTCCTGAATTGAGGGTGATAACTCCAGAAGTCCAAGAATCGGAAAGGTTTTTTGATAAGGTAGGAATTGCTGCTGATCTCGATTAGGAGAGAGGAATGATCCGATTCGATAGAGTTGAGATGAGAGAGGTTGGAGATGAGATCCATGTCGGACCAACGGTTGTCGATCAAGGTCCGATCCAGACGGGAGTGTTGTCATCGGGCTCCTTCCTGCATGTTACACCAGGTGAAGGCATTACCAGAGAAGGGAAGGGGGGATATGTGGGCATTAAAGATGAAGGTGTTGAAGTCATTCATGGTCGATTGGGGAGAGGGCGACCCCCAGATTTCTCCTCTCTGCGCAAGATCGTGTTGAAGTCTCTAAAACAGAGCCACGGTAGGTTATTGAGGTAGAGTGTGTGTCTGACAGGGTGTCCCAGATCAGCTTATGCTCGGTAAAATCACAGCTGTCGTGGACAGCGGAGAGGAGGGATCGGGACAGGAGAGTGGAGTGCTCCAGCCAACAGAAGAGCACCTATTTCGAGCCCTGAACGATGCCGAACTTGTATTCGGCGATGAAGAGGATCCAGATGTCATGGCACCCGGCGAGCGCGGACAGGAAGCCAAGTTGAAGTTGGATGGATTTGAATTTTTTGTGAGGGATTTTGGGTTTGATGATTACTAAGATGTCCATCCGGTATATTTTCTTAAGGCTAATTAATCTCCTCAAGGTAGGTTTATTGGCTAGCCCTCTAACATTCCACGATAGGATGTTAAGCATTGGAATGGATGCGGGTGAGAGGTGTTGAGCTTTGTGGCTGACCTAGTGGTCATGGCCTTGTGCTCTTGGGAGTGTTTTTCTTCTTGTTGTAGGAGATTTTGGGGGCTCTTGTGGTTGCAGCTGCGGTAACTTCTGACGCCTCGGCCGAGTCTTGAGTTGTGTTACCTGCTTCCTCCGTCGGGGTTGAGGCATCTTCTTTCTCTAACTCAGTCAGCACGCAGAGGAGGTTGCTGGGGTCCAGGAAGCCGGCGTTCTTGGCTTGCTGGAACCTATCCACGAGAACGAGGCCTAAGGTGGCCAGGTCGTTCTCGGGGACACTCCCGGAGGTAAGAGGGGAGAAAGCAATATCTGCTAGGCCAGGTGGATGATCAAAGCCATCTAGTTCTCCTCCTCTCTGACCGGAGAGACAACGCAGTTCGGTTGCTCTTCAGCGGACTTCTCGCAATCAGCGGGAGGGATCCTGGATGGAAAGGGGTTTGCCTGGACAACGTCTGGAGTGGAAGAGGTAAGGATATCGAACCTGTTGTTGAGGGTGATGGTCGGGGGTTCGACGGGGGCGATGGCTTTAGCCGACGGGGGGCTAGGGCTGGGAGAGCCGTCGCGGTCGTCGAAGTGGGAGTAGGAGTTGGGAGGGAGAGAATAGGGGCTGAGGGGGTGAGTTCTTAGGGGCTTGCGACTTATGGGGAGCTTTCTTTTTAAGCTCGGGGTGGGCTTTGAAGCAATGCTTGGTGAGGTGGCCTCTAATATGATAGTGCTGGCAGAATATTATGCTGTTGTCATACACCAACGACTGAAGGTGTGTCTGTTCCCCAAGATCGATCGGAAGGAGAGTGGGAGGTTCAGATGACAGGTCGAGCTCCACGCAAATCTTCGCGTAGTGCCTTTTTGAGAGATTGTGGGTTTCTTCGGCGATGGCTACGAGGGTCCCGAAGGAGCTGACAATTCTCTTAAGAGCAGCAGGGCCAAAACAGACAAGGGGGAGGTTTAGTAGGGTGATCCACGTCGAGATTATCGTCGAGTCGACTTTGGGGTTGCATCCGGGGGACCATTTAGTGATCTTGACGCTATGTGGGCCAATGCTGGTTGTGCCTTTAGCCCAGACTAAGGAGTAGTCGGAGTCGGAGGAGAGGTAGAGGTGCAGGTGTTTGGGGTCCAGCGGGGCAACCTTGTACGCTGAGGAGAGTCCCCAGCTAGCGATGGCTTCTTATGATATGAGGATTTTTGGGCATCCGGAGGGGAATTTCAGCACGAACGTCTTCGAAAGCATGCAGATAAGGAGGAGATCTCTGCTGCGGAGAACGAAATACGAATGGTATGGCCGACGGAGGGGTTTGGGAGGTCGATGTCCGGCAGCTCGATGTCGTCGATCTGGAGGGGAAGCTGTGCCTTGCGATCCGGCCGCTGAATCTCTGCGAAAGAGGGGATCGTTGCCCTACCAGGATGGGGGTGCCCGGGATGAGAGGTTGGAGGTGTGGGTAAATGTACGACTGTAGCGCCATGAGACGAGGGCGACCCATCAGTGTGCTCCCGACGAGTGGCGAACCCAGCCGGGTTGGAGACTGAAAGAGGGCCGGTGGTTGCACCAAGGGAGGTGGGCGCATAACCGTCGAAGCGGGCGCATGGGACCTAGGGAGGCGAGGAAGGGCGCATGCGGCAGAGCGGGGGTGGGTGGGCGCATGGCATCCGGCTGGAGGCGCATGACATCCGGCTTGGGGCAGGGAGGTCGACAGGCCGCCCGTAGAATGGGAGGTGGGCGTATAGGCAGAGCTCCGTGGAGCAGTAGCGGGCGCATGGTAGTCCTCGGGAGGAAGGGGTGCAGATTCGACGCTCGGCGACGCGAGGGTGGGCGCATGATCCTTGGAGAGATGGGGCGCATGGCCGCCCGAGCGGGTCAAGGGCGCATAGCCGCCTGTACTGTGAGGGGGCGCATAGCCGACAGCCGGTCGGGCTATAGTGGGCGCATAGCCGCCCCACCGTGAGGTGGGCGCATGGCTACCCTGGGCCTGCGGAGTGGGCGCATAGCGTCCGGAGCTCCCGCCCACTGCAAGAAAGGGGATTCGAATATGAATTCGAATACCTTGAGCGGGAAGGTCCTGATCCCGAGGCGGTATGATCGAATGCCTCCCGACCTTAGAGACCGACCAGAAGGGGGGCGCTGCGGGGGGCCGCCGTAGGGCGCGGCCACCGGAGGGGAGGTGCAAAGCCCGAGGGGGCGGGGCACTACCATGGCCGCCGACGTCTGTCGTCCCTTGGAAGGGAGGGGACGCCTCGCCCGGATCGGGGGCGAGCGCCGAAGGTGGCGGCCACCGGTGTTTCGGGGCCACAGCGACGGAGGCTAACCCGATCAGGGCCAGCTGGTCGGCCGACCAGGCGAGTGACGGGCGCGGGGCCACCGGAGTGCGCTCGCCCATCGGGATAGGACGAACCACCGATGGCGTGCACGGACGGCGCCGGGGAAGGTAGGGGTGTAGTTGACGGCGGTTCGTCGGGCCCGCCCTGTCCCGGCGTCGACGTCGAGCGTGGGGGAGAACTCTAAAAGGGGGAGCTCATAAAGAATATATATATATATATATATATATATATATATATATATATATATATATATATATTTTTTTTATATATATATATAAAATATATATATATATATATATATATATATATATATATATATATATATATATATATATATATATATATATATATATATATATTTATATATATATATATATATAAAAAAATATATATATATATATATTTTATATATATATATATATATATATATATATATATATATATATATATATATATATATATATATAATTTAATTCAAGTATTTAACACTTTCTTGACTAAATATGTCGTTATTTATGGATAAAAAATATTTATTCATCCACTAACTTAAACTTTCATACTAATCTAAAAATGGCATCTCCTCGGTTTTTATTTTAGTGAAATTGCTCACGTAATGCATAAGTCCGATCCTAGTGCGCCCAAGAGAGAGAGAGAGAGAGTAATAAATAACCCTTTTATCTTAAGTTATGGATTGTGTACTCTGCTAACACAATGTTTCCAACGAAAATAGCTTTATTTGGGTATAAAGGATTGATGTGATAGACTCTAGTTTTCAAATACAAAATATTCATATGTACATATTTGTTCAAGTGGTACCATTTTATGGAATTGTTGCTAGACTTCATTGAATCTTTAGCTATTCGTAAATATATATTTTTACAAAAATGGATTGTGGAAGCTGGGCATGTTTGGATATCATTTTCTTTCCTGTACTTTTGAGTTTAAAATCAGTTACTGCCGAAACCATTGTTTGGATGTCTCCCAATTTTTTCGTATCCCCAAAAATTTTGGGTGGTTTTCAGAAAACAGAAAAAAAAAAATTTGTTTTCTCGTAGAAGTTTAAGAAATTTTGAGTCACACCCCACTTTTTTTTATTCAAATTCAAGTGCACCCCACACAATTGTCATAATGTAAGACACCCCCTACTTTTGACGGAAATCATTGATAGCTGACAGTCAACCCATTTGACCGACATTTTTTGACGAAAATACCCTCATCTTCTTCCTCCTCAAACCCAAACCCAAATACTAATCCTTCCTCCTCCCGCTCCGCTGCTGCGTCCCCGCGCCGCCGCCCCGCCGTGCCGCACCGCTGATGTGCCCATCGCCACCACCACTGCCACTACCACCACCATCATTACCACCACCTTCACCATCAGCACCCTACCACCACCACCACCACCTTCACCTCTACCTCCACTACATCTTCACCACCACCACCACCACCACCACCACCACCACCACCTTTATCATTATATATAGGCTCTCTCATCTGCGTACATGCCAATTGGTGCAATATTCGTGAGCCCGGAGATTTCTGATTTCATACTCTCAAAGCAACAAACTTGGTAATCTTTCTTTTCCACCAGATTCTGATTTGAGGGCTCATAAATTTCAAATGTTATGTTTTCAAGGTACATTTTCTCATGGATTTGTAGGTGTCCAACATGATTGGTGAGTACGATCTTTAGCTCCACAAAACTTGGGTATGTTCGCCAGACTATAGTCTTTTGAATGATTTGCTTGTGAGAATTAGCAGGAAGGGTGTCTGTGTACAGACTGAGCGATAATGGACTGCTCGCTGGCAGAGGTGGGCGTGCATCAAGCCCATACCTTTCAGTTATATTATATGGAATTGAATATAATAGAAGGAAGTTTTGTGGAGCTAATGGTGAAGGTGGGTGGTGGTAATGATGGTGGTGGTAGTGGTAGTAGTGGTGGCGATGGGCACATCAGCGGTGCGGCACAGCGGGGCAGGACGGCGGCACGGGGACGTAGCAGCGGAATGGGAGGAGGAGGGATTAGTATTTGGGTTTGGGTTTGGGTTTAGGTTTGGGTTTGGGGAGGAAGAAGATGAGAGCATTTTTTTTCAAAAATTGTCGGTCAAATGGGTTGACCGTCAACTATGGATGGTTTCCGTCAAAAGTAGGGAGTGTCTTACATTATGACAATTGTGTGGGGTGCACCTTGAATTTGGATTAAAAAAATGGAATACGACTCAAAATTTCTCTAGAAGTTTTCTCTCTTGTGAGAGAATAAAAAAACAATTTTTCTCTTACATTTTTTTCCAGAGACATCTCTTTCTCTTTCTCACTAGAATAACAGCCTCCGATCGAGGCGACGAAGGTGGCAAATGCCGTCATTGCCGGGGAAAGAGGTGTAGGGGTTTTCGGTCACCCTCGCAACTCCCTCGTCTCCTACTATTCCATCGACGCGAAGGTCACCTTCATCGGTGCTGGAGAAGATCTCGAGGGCTTCGTCCAGGCCGATTGCTTCGCCGACGAGGACCTCGAATCCAACAACAACCCCTTTGTCTGCCAACATTACGACAACGAAAACATCAAAGACAACTGATACATTCCTCCGTGTATCTGTTGGCAGCATATGCTATTTTTGAGCAAAAGCTCAAGTCCAATTTTCATTTAGTACCACATCGGCTAGATGTGTGGACTTGTGTTTGTATATATTACTTTACTCTCAATTGTTTTATTGAAGTGTTGTGTGGGAGTCCCATGGGCCATACGTGCGTGCCGCTGCTGCTGCTTGGCTCGGCTTGGCTTGGTTCGGTTCGGCGCGCGTAACGAGTGCGGGGGTACGTGCCTACATCTGCGGGCGTCGAATGCCAATTCTATTTTCTCTTCGGATTCGGGCTGAGACCCTAAAAATTTTTATTGTTTTCAATCTCCATTACTCCATGACCGTTGGAGAAAAGCCTATATATTGAGGCCTATCTCAAATATTTCGTTTTTTTACACCAAACATCCTTTACGAACACTCTTTTCTCTAATCTCGTCTTTTTTCGATCCGAGCTTTCTATTCTTTGTTGTTGCTCTGGGCAGAGCCAAGTCGGGGTCTCTCTCTCTTCGTCATGTGCGGCAAGGAGATTCCAGTGGAGCGAGAATTTTGCCACTAGGAGCATTCGGATACGGTCTGCACATAGACTCGGACTAACTCTTAGAGCAGTACTACGTGAGCGACTTCCCCGGAGGCCGGTAACGTTTATTCAATTTTATTTTATTTTTTGCAGATTGTAAATAAAGAATTATTAAAGAAATTCCAATAATCTAAGAGTTAGAGCATTTTACACAAAATACTTATTTGCTATTATCAAAAATCTGCATGGAAACAATTGTGTGCTGCCACAACTTCTCGTTACATTTGCTTCTGTTAACATTTTTTTTTTTTTTTTTATCAACTTGCTTTCTGTTAAATAAAATTCCCAAACATATAAAGTGTTGGTATCAGGTTTCATTCCTACTGCTAACGTTTTGCTGTCAACTAGCTACTACAAACATATCAACTTGCTGATGCAAAAGTTTTGCTATAAACTTGCTACTACTGCCATTTCACTTTTGAGCACAAGTTTCTAACAACATTGAAATTTGTTGTTATTGTTTATTTAATTAAAAAAAACTTGCCAACAACAATTCTAATTGTCATTAACTTTCCATAGATTAGCTTACTGTTATTTATTTATTAATTGCATGTGTTGATAACAATAAGTGCACTTTTATTAGGATTCACCTTTGCACTAAGTACAATTTGACTCATAAGTGCATTTTGCAATAATCTGTTAACAATTTACACTCTAACAAATATTCCTTCATATATTGTTAGTAGTAAAATGATGTACTGTTAACAATTTAGTACAATTTATCATATTTAAATTTTGTACTGTTACTATTGGGAAAAGCAATTCTCATATTAGCATTATAATTAGAAAAACAACTTTTCTGTTACTATTGGGACTCATATTAGCAATTATGTTCAAATTTTTTTGAGAGCAATTCATAGTAACAGAACATTGGGTTTGGCACTAATTACATGTTTTGTTACTATATTGTCAATCTCTGGAAAGCAACTTTTCTATTAGTATAAAACAATTGTCTGTCATTATTTGCATCTTTAACAATTATATAGTTTGCCATACACTTTTGGTAATACATATTGTCAATCTCATTTTCTACTATTAACTTTGTTACACAAATTGCTTAATCTGTTTACCAAACTTATTTTAGAAGTAATTTCGCCTACCTTAGACAAACATTATTGTGTTACTACATTTTGTCAATACTAGTCTTTTCCCTACTCAATATTTTAATTTAAGCTAAAGTAAATAATATATTGATTTAGTAAATTCCTTTAATTTTATAGTTCTAAAGTAGAGATTTGCTTGTGTACAAGCCGAAAGGGCCCTTCTGTCAACAAGGCAAAAAATCGTCTAAGAGACCGGTACTTAAGTGTTCCTAGTGAACCTCCGCTTGCTGGGATCCGACCCCTACAGCTAATCCAACCTTATCAAAACTTGAAAAACCAAAATTTTAAAGGTAAATTACTAAAATCGTTTAAAACCGTTAATTTTTAGCTTAAACCATCTTTATTGAGTAACCTTATAGAAATCCATGGTAAACCCAAGCCTAATCACCAAGGAGACCTCCTTCAAAGAGAAAGGCTCTAGTAAACCAGAGGCTAATATGACTTTGAATGGATCCTCTAGTTCTTTCAGGTCCATAAGCTATCAACCTATAATAAACATTTCTTATCACTCTGATGATTGGTGGTTGAATTCTGGAACAAATGTTCATGTTTCTTTTGATCGCTCTAATTTTTTAAACTATCAGGAATCGGGCGAGGATGTGTGACCCTAGAAGATGGCTCAACGGCACAAATAGTAGGAAGAGAAAGAATAGATCTAAGGATGACATCAGGAAAAAATTTCTCTCCATGATGTGCTTCATGTGCCATCGGTAAGGAGGAACCTAGTTAGTGGATCTCTACTTGTAGCCTCAGGGTACAAGATTGTAATGGAGGCCGATAAAGTTGTTTTTTTCTAAGAATGAACTGTTTGTGGGTGAAGGATTTGTAAAAGATGGACTATTTATTTTAAACACAATGAATAAATTTTCAAATCCTTCTTTTGTTGCAAATGTTGAATCCTCAAATGTTTGGCATGGCAGATTAGGTCATGTAAATTTAGGATCTATTAAAAGGATGATGAACTTAGATCTTATCCCTAAGACTCCTATAGATGTTGAACACAAATGTGAGATTTGTGTTCAACCAAAACACATAAGATTGTCTTTCAAATATGTCCATAGAGATTCTAAACTCCTAGAAATTATCCATAGTGACGTTTGTGACTCCAATAGGGTCTTAACCCGAGGCGGTAGGAAATACTATGTCACTTTTATAGATGATCATTCAAAGTATTGTTACACCTACCTTCTTAAGACTAAAGATAAAGTTTTAGACAGATTCAAGGTCTATAAATCTGAAGCTGAGAACCAGTTAGATAGAAAGATTAAGATTCTTAGATCAGATCTTGGTGGAGAGTATATCTCAAATGAAATGACTAACTTCTGCGAAGAACATAGAATTATTCACGAGGTAACTCCTCCTTATTCACCACAGTCCAATGGAGTTGCTGAAAGGAAGAATCGCTCTCTGTTAGACATGGTCAATATCATGCTTCTCAACTCAGGTGCTCCTGATAATATTTGGGGAGAAGCTTTATTGTCAGCCTGTTATATCCTTAATAGAATACCTAGTAAAACTAATGATAAGACACCATATAAATTATGAAAAGACCGAACCCCTAGGATTAATTACCTAAAAGTTTGGGGATGTCTAGCTAAGGTAGGGATTCCTAAACCCAAGAAGAGGAAGATAGGACCTAAGACTGTAGATGCTGTGTTCATAGGATATTCTCTAGATAGTAATGTCAATAGATTTCTTGTAACTCATTCTGAAGTAAACGAAATCTCTAATAATACAATTATAGAAGCTAGAGATACAGTTTTCTTTGAGAATATATTTTCCTTCAAGGATAGAACCTCTTCATCTTCCTCCAACCCTTCTCTTACTCCATTTACAAGTTCTCATGATCAATTATCTATGTCTCAACCTAAACAAGTCATAGAACCTAGAAGGAGTAAAAGAGAAAGGATTGAAAAGAATTTAGGAGAAGGATTCTTCACATTTTTGATAGAGAGTGACCCCTCAACTTATGAAAAAGCCATATCTTCTCTTGATGCCCCTTTTTAGAAAGAAGCTATTAACAATGAGTACAACTCCATTATGGAGAATAATACTTGATTTTTAGCAGACCTACCTTTAGGTAGTAAACCCATAGGTTGTAAGTGGATCTTTAAAAAGAAACTTAGAACCAATGGTACTATAGAGAAATACAATGCTAGACTAGTAGCCAAAAGTTTTACCCAGAAAAAGGGATTAGATTATTTTGACACCTACTTTCATGTAGCTAGAATCACTTATATCAGAACCCTCCTAACCTTAGCGTCCATACATGATATGCTGATCCACCAAATGGATGTAAATACAGCATTTCTAAGTGAAGATTTAGAGGAAGAGATATATATGGAACAACATGAAGGTTTCATTGCTAAAGGTCAAGAAAAGAAGGTTTGTAGATTAGTAAAATCTCTTTATAGCCTAAAACAAGCTTTCAAGCAATGGCACAACAAATTTGACAAAGTCATTATAGAATTTGGTTTCGTGTCAAATAAATATGACAAATATTTGTATTCCAAAAATACAAATAGAAGTTGTGTCATCTTATGCTTGTATGTTGATGATATCCTTATTCTAGGATCTTCACTGGAATTGATAAATAATATTAAGAATTATTTATCTAACCAATTTGATATGAAAGACCTATGTGAAGCAAAACTAATCCTAGGAATGCAAGTGTCCAAATGCAAAGATGGTTATACTCTGTCCCTAGCATATTCAATTGAGAAAATGCTAAGAAAGTTTGAGTATTTTGACAAAAAACATGTCCTTACTCCTTATGACAGTAATATTGTTCTCAAAAAGAATGAAGGATCACCTATAGAACAACATAGATATTCACAAATGATATTATCCCTTATGTACATAACAAATAGGACAAGATCCGACATTGCATTTGCTATTGAGAGACTAAGTAGATATACTAGTAACCCAAATCAGTCACACTGGATTGCATTGGACAGAGTATTTAGATATCTTAAAGGTACTCTAGACTATAAACTTTATTATTCTAGACACCCTGATATCATAGAAGATTACTCAAATACAAATTGGATAACTAATTCACATGATGTAAAATCCACTATTGGATATATTTTTACCCTAGCATGAGCTGCAATCTCCTGAGGATCATGTAAACAGACTATCATTGCCAGAAGTACTATGAACTCTGAGATGATAACTTTAGACACTACTTGTACAGAAG
>JANAVB010023996.1:3754095-3764095 GCA_029216955.1 Iris pallida | reverse complement strand
GGTTTACCTTAGTATAGGGTAAGATATTATGATACCCTCAAGGTATTGGATAAACTTAGAGTCTAAGGATAGGTAATGGTTAGATAAGTTAGTGTCTTGGTATCTTAGGATACCAAGAGTCGTATCTTAAGATACCAATGCGTATCTTAGGATACTAGCTAGTATCTTAAGGTAAATAATATCTACCTTGGTATAGGCATGGCAATGAGGATTACCTTGTCATGGGGTAAGGTACTGGGATACCATAGTAGGATAAGGTATTAGTTTACCTTGTCATAGGATAGATAACTAGTATGAGTTAGCTATTAGTCTAGGATGGTTGTTGGATGCCTAGGTAAGGGATTTACCTAGCTAAGGTAAGGGTTTACCTTAGGCTAAGGTAATTGTGCTAAACCAAGATATTGGTATCGGAATACCAATAGGGCCAAGATATGTGGTATCATGGTAGGTAAATGTTAGGAATATGTCACGACCCGATCCCAATAATCTGGGTCTAGTCGGATCATGCCCAGCCTGCACCGTTGTTGAGACGGCGGCAGTAAGCTGTTCAGTAGCAGGTAACCATACAACAACACAACTATTTGTCACAACTCAACTTCGGAATTAAACTTTATTAAACTAAAATTTAAATACAAATGAAAATTGTTCTGAAAGGAAATACAGAATTTTGAAATAAACAAAATACAGAAAAGGAAAAATCTATCTATCAGCCTCAGTTCCATCGTCCTCCTGCGGGGACTCTGGCAGCACAACGGGATACAACTCAGGGTCGTAATAGCTGTTGTAACACAGCTCAGCATCCTCAACATCGCCTAAAAATATATCTCCAGTCAGGAGGGAGCAAAGTACAATTCATGCTAATTAAGCAGTTAAATAAGAAATAGAATCATGCAGTTCTAAACAGTTTTAAAACAGGTTTCTTACAGTATAAAACAGTGATTTGAACAGGTAATGACATATGACCGGCTTGGGTTTGTTACAGGAGGGATAAAGGGTTTTGTTACAGTAGTGGTCATAATCATTACGCTATTCCCCAGTCCCCAGTAGTTACAGTACAGTACTCTCGGTGAGAGTTTCGTGTTTGAGTCGTGGTTTAGACATGCAGTAAAACGATTAAATAAATAACTGTAAACTAACATAAACTATACTTGCCTCAAGGAAATGACTGAAGAGGTAGAAAACTTCGAGACGGGAAGTTAGAGTCGTCCTCGAATTCCTATATTCGAGAGATAGACTCAGATATTAGGTTTACCAGCTTAGCTAGGCTAGTTGTAATCTCTATTTGCGTCCTAGTCCAATTTTAGTTATTTAATTAACTAAACACAGAAAAACACGTTTATTAGTGCGTTAATTTAATACGAGGGAAAAATGATCATTTTATACTTTTGATTCGGGAAATCATCGTCGATGCCAGATTATTAGGAAAACTTGGTAATTTTATATAAATATAAATATAAAACTAATTCTCTTATTTTAGTAAAGAAACACATGATTTTTAATTATTAATAAACTCGTCAACTTTAGGTGAGAAAACATTAATTAATTTTATACGAAAATACCTTTTTAATCATTTTAATCGTTAAATAATAAAAACTCGCAAAACCAGAAAATGACAAGAAATCTAAGCTATTACAGTCACAGACCAGCCAGCTGCGCTTATGTCCATTACAATTTATTTACATAAATTGAAATAAGATAAACTGCCGTTAGTCCTAAACTGAAAAAGAAATTAAATAGAATTTAAACAGAAAATAAGTAATAAAAATAAGGATAAATAGTAAGTCTCAGATAATGGTCCGATCCTCATTTTTTGGCTAATTGCCTCAACGTCCGGACGGGGCCGTATCGTTTGCGCTTAGCCGGGTCCATTGACCGGTACGGTCGTCACCCAAAAATAAATGTCAAATAAATTCCGAAAATCATTTTAAATTCATTTTGAAAATAATTCAGGATTTACGGAAAAATCGGGCAGCATCTCCTCTGTTTTTGGTCAACCCAAAAACTGGGAAAATGGCGTCGATAATTCCTGCAAGTCCCAAACCAGGGAAAAACCCGCATTTTATATATATAAAACATCCACAGCCAATCCACAGAATAATCGGGACGACCCGAAATAATTTCGGAAGTCCGATTCCAAATCCACAAGTCACAGAACGTTCCCGGAAATTTCCAGAAACTAAAACATACCAAAAACCTATTCCTGAAATATTCCGAGAATGCAAAATAATCTACAGGACTTTTCCGAAAGTCCCGAAAAATTACGTCGTCGCTAAACCGAATTCCCAAAGGGAACCGGGGACCATTTCATCATCGACAAATAATAATAAAATAGCGGGACAGGGGGTTATACCTCGGATTGCTCGGCTAGAGCTCTCAGATGTAAAAATAGAAAGAAAGAATAGTCCAGAACAGCGACGAACTCCCAAAACAGTGCTGGAACCAGCGTCGTTTGACGAAGAACGCGAAAAACCCAGAACTAGGGCACGACGGAGAACCAATAGGGAACACTCGGCGTCGGGGCAGCACTAGGGCGCTGGCGACAGGGTGCTGTTAACGGGGTGTGGCCGTACGGGGCGTGGGCCAGGGAACTCGACCGCGAAGGTAGTCGCCGGAGGAGTTCTGAAAGGGGGCGCGCTGGTCGGGCGGACCCGCGGGGGAACGCTGGCGCGAAGGGGGCCGGCGCTTGGCCGCGGGGAGAGGGCGGCGTCGACAGGTGGTCGCCGGGGACGCGCGGATCGGGCGCAGAGGGGAACGGCCGACGGGTGGTCGCCGGTCTTCGGGAAGAGAGGGTTTGGGCTTGGGGTAGTTGGGGGTTTGTCTCCTGGGAATTTTGTGGGAAGAGTTGGTGAGGGAAATAGAGGGAAAGTGTAGAGATGAAGAGAGTGGGGGATTTCTCTCTCTGTGAGTTTGTGAGAAGTTGGAAGAGTAGGAATATTAAAGGGGGAGTGGCTGTGAGTTCGTGGAAGAGAGTGAAGGAAGGGAGAGAGAGACTAGGAAATGGGAGAGAGCTTTTACCATTTCGTGTGCAAGGAGTGGTGAGCAGTTGCTGGTCCTACAGGACCAGCTAGTATTATTTTTTTTTCTTTTATAATCCAAGTCCAAAATCAGCATTAAGAAATGGAAAAAAGATTGGGTTAGGCTCAGGCCTGGGTCTGGGCTCGGACTCGGGTCTGGGTCCGAAATCAAAGATCCTTGTTATTATTATTTTTCGAAATTCTTTTCACTCAAAAATATTTAATAATAATATTAGTAATAATAATTTGTAGAAATGCTAATAATAATAATACTAAACACTATTTAATGATTAAACACAGAATATGGGTTTCACAATCTTCCCTCCTTAGAAAATTTTGTCCTCGAAATTAAAGTAAGGTTAGGGATTACCTCAAGTCTCAAACAAGTACGGGTACTGTTCCCGCATCTGATCTTCTCGCTCCCAGGTCGACTCGCCTGGTGAGTTGTGTCGCCACATCACTCTGACTATTGGCGTCACGGTGTTCCTGGTCCTCTTCTCGCCTCGGTCCAAGATTGCCACTGGTTTCTCCGGCACTGTGAGGCTGGGTCCAATCTCCAGCTCTGAATGGTCCAAGATATGGCTCGGGTCCGGGATATAGCGTCTCAGCTGCGAGACGTGGAAGACGTTGTGGTCGCCTTCGAGACTTGGGGGTAGAGCCACCCGATAAGCCACTTCTCCAATCCTGTTAAGTATTTCAAATGGACCAATATACCTGGGGCTCAACTTTCCTGCTCTGCCGAAGCGGATTGTTCCTCTGGTAGGCGAGATCTTCACAAATATACTGTCGCCTGCTTCAAACTCCAAAGGCCGTCTGCTATAATCGGCCGAATGCTTCTGTCTGTCTTGGGCTATCCGGAGCTTGTCTCTAATCATTCTTACCTTCTCTGCTGCTTCGGTCACCATCTCAGGTCCAAGCAACACTCGTTCTCCGACGTCGTCCCAGGCAAGAGGGGTGCGGCAATGACGTCCATAGAGTGCCTCGAACGGTGTCATCCCGATGCTAGCTTGGTAGCTGTTGTTGTAAGAGAACTCTACCAAGTGCAAATGGTCTTCCCAAGACCCTCCAAATTCCAGGACGCAGGATCTCAGCATATCTTCTAGCGTCTGGATTGTTCTCTCCGATTGTCCGTCAGTCTGAGGGTGGTAGGCGGTGCTGAACTTCAGTTGGGTTCCCAAGCTGTCATGCAAACTCTTCCAAAAGTGAGAAGTAAACCTGGTATCTCTGTCAGATATGATACTTACCGGAACTCCATGAATCCGGTAGATGTGCCGCATGTACAGTGATGCCAACTTCTCGGTGGATAAACCAATCTTGAAGGGGATAAAGTGAGCTGACTTCGTCAGTCGGTCCACTATAACCCAGATGGCATCCTTCCCTCCTTGGGATCGAGGCAGTCCAGATACAAAATCTATCGTTATGTGCTCCCATTTCCACTCCGGAATGTCAAGCGGCTGCAATAATCCTGCTGGTCTCTGCCTGCTGGCTTTAACTTGCTGACAAATTAAACATCTAGCCCCATACCTGGATACGTCCTTCTTCATTCCGTACCACCATACTATAGTCCGCATATCCCGGTACATCTTGTTGGCTCCAGGGTGTATAGAATACTGCGACTGGTGCACTTCTTGTATCAGTTCATTCCTCAGTTCGCCAGTTGGTACACACAGCCTCGTACCATTCTTCAATGCTCCGTCGCTGGCGATTGAGAATCCTTCAAGTGTTCCTGCCAGCACTTGGTCTCTGAGTTTGCAAAGCGTCTCGTCTTGGAATTGTGTCTCCTTGATCCTGTCCATAAGACTCGAACGCACTTGCAACTGCATCAATGATGATTCAGCTCCTGGTACGATGGCTTCCCTTCCAAGTTTCTTCATCTCCTCCTCGGGCAGTACAATTTCCAATCCAAGCTTCTCCATGTCCTCCAGCAAATGGCGCTCCTTGGTCAAGAACATCGCCATTGGGTAACGACTAAGTGCATCTGCAACAACATTAGCCTTACCCGGATGGTACTGCAGGTTGATATCAAAATCCTTCATTAGCTCCAGCCATCGTCTTTGTCTCATGTTCAGCTCCTTCTGAGTAAAAACATATTTCAGACTTTTGTGGTCCGTAAATATTTCCACTCTCTCTCCATACAGGTAGTGCTTCCATAGCTTCAAAGCAAATATCACCGCGGCAAGCTCCAAGTCATGTGTGGGGTAGTTCTTCTCATGAGTCCGCAATTGTCTAGATGCATAGGCAATCACTTTCCCGTGTTGTTAAAGAACGCAGCCCAGTCCTTTTCCGGAAGCGTCACTATAGATTGAGAAACCACCGGTACCTGCGGGTAGCGCAAGTATCGGCGCAGTTGTGAGCCTCTTCTTCAGTTCCTCAAAAGCTGACTGGCATGCTTTAGACCATATGAACTCTTCGTTCTTCCTGGTAAGCTTCGTCATTGGCTCCGCAATCTTGGAGAAATCCTTCACGAACTTCCGGTAGTAGCCAGCTAGTCCCAAAAAGCTCCTGATCTCTGCAACCGAGCTTGGTGCAGTCCACTTCTCAATAGCAGCTATCTTCTTTGGATCCACCAAAATTCCTTTTCATGTGACAACATGGCCCAAAAATTCCACCTTGTCTAAAAAGAATTCACATTTGGATAGCTTACCATAGAGCTTCTCCTTCCTCAAGGTACTCAGCACTTTCCTTAAGTGCTCTTCATGCTCTTCCTCCGTCTTCGAGTAGATCAGTATGTCGTCGATAAAGACAACAACAAACTAATCCAGATATTCATGGAAAACCTTGTTCATGAGGTTCATGAATACCGCAGGAGCATTCGTCAGTCCAAACGGCATGACCAAGAATTCAAATTGTCCATACTTGGTGTTGAACGCCGTCTTGGGAATATCCTCCTTCCTGACCTTGATTTGATGGTAGCCTGATCTGAGATCTATCTTTGAAAATACCTTGGCTCCGCTCAGTTGATCAAATAGGTCGTCGATCCGGGACAGGGGGTACTTGTTCTTGATGGTGATGTTGTTCAGCGCCCGGTAGTCGATGCACATCCGCACGGTTCCATCCTTCTTGGGCACGAACAATACTGGTGCTCCCCAGGGTGAAGCTCCGTCTCTGATAAATCCTTGCGACTTCAGCTCGTCGATCTGATCCTTCATCTCTTTAGCCTCCTTGGGGTTGACTCTGTAGCATCCCCAAGAAATAGGGAAAGAGCCGGGTACAAGATCGATAGTGAATTCCACACCTCGATCCGACGACAATCCTGGAAGACTATCTGGAAAGACATCCATAAATTTTGCAATGATAGGGTGAGGAGGCCCGGGTTCTTCGGTGATTGAGAAGTAGAAAATACTCTTCATATCTTCCGGAGCCCGAGAGATTTCATACTCCGGTTCTCCTGGTAGGCTGAAGATTACACAACCTCGGTGACAATCAATCAGCGCATGCTGTTCACTTAACCAGTCCATCCCTAGGACTACATCATAGTTGGGTAGGGGCATCACTAGTAAAGGTGTTGAGAACTGATGGCCAGAGATGGTTATGGGACAATTACAAGCCTCAGTGATGGGTATAGGTCCACCACCGGTCATAACCCTACTAATCACTTTGCTAAGTCCCGAATCTATGTGGTGTGCAGATATAAACTTGGATGATATGAAACTATGTGATGCACCCGAATCAAATAATGCTAGAGCAGGATGTGAAAACACATAAATGGAACCTGTGATGACATCTGCGGTGGGTTCCTGCTCTGGCTCCTGCTCATCAGCTGCTAGGGCAAAAGCTCGTCCAGTCTTCTGCTGGTGCTGTCCAAACTGTTGTTGCTGAGTAGGCAGGGGAGCTCTCTACTGGTTGGTTCCTGGCCGGTGGCCTGACATGGGGCAGTCCTTCACTTGGTGGATGGAAGACCCACAGACCAGGCAGTGACCTAGCCTCTTCCTGCAGATGTTCGACTGGTGGCCCGACCTCTTGCAATAGTCGCAGACAGGGATTTGCTTCTGGTGTGCCCTGTCATTGGTCCTCGCCTGATGATGATGCTGCTGGTGGTGCGAGAGCCTGTTGTTGTTGTTGTTGGGCCTCTTCTGATTACCCTGGAAGTTGCTAGTTCCAGGGTACTCTCTCTTGGATCGAGAAGGCTGGCTCTTCTCCACGTCCTGAGCTCGGATCAGGATCCTCTCATAGGTCTTAGCGCCACCTGCGATCACAGGGGTGCGAATCTCCTCTCGTAAGCCATACCTGAATCGCTCAGCACGATCCTTGGGGTCAGCTACCAGGTTCTGGGCAAAGCGACTTAGTCGGTCGAACTCTGTCGCATACTCGCTGACCGTCATGTTACCCTGCTTCAAGTTCTGGAATTGCCTCTCCATTTCTCGCATCTCCGATGTCGGGAAAAACTTCCTGCGGGACAGCTTCTTGAAGGTATCCCAGTCGAACTGCTTGTCCTGGAGTCGGGGTTCATTCCGATACCAGATGCTCGCCACATCCTGTAGTTGGAGTCCTACAGCTTCAGTCTTGAGGTCCTCCGGGAGTCGAGCGACGCTCAGGAGACGCTCCATATGGTCTAGCCATTCATCGGCGTAGATGATACCCTCGGTTCCTTTGAAGGGTCGAGGGTCTTGCTTCTTAAAACTTTCTGTCTCCTACCTTCATGCAATAATACGCCTCTAATCAAAAGAATGGCCTTTAAAGAAATATAATTAACTCCTGAATCATGCTTACCTTGGCAGGTCGTGGCCCTGATGAAGTGGTTCCTCCTCTCTCGAGGGCAGCCATGGCCACGTTGTGGGCATTCTCCATGCCTTCTCTCATAATCGCGGTCTGCTCGCGATAGGCTTCAGCTTGGGCAAGCAGTCTGCTCTCTGTGGGCTTCTGCTTGAGCTCTCTGTGCTTCAAGCACTCCTCGTAGCATTCCTACTAGGTCAGTGGGATCCACGGGCACTGGTGGAGCAGCTGGTGCGGGCACTACCGCAGGGGTCTACGACTCAGCCCGAGAATGTGCCGGTTCTACCGCTTGTGCTGTGGAAGCGTAAACGGGCCGGGGAGCTGGTGCAGCATGAGGACGGTCTGTCAGCTGCAAGGGTGGTGGGTCCCGGCGTGCTTGAGAAGGGGTGTGATCAGTTGATGACACCTCATCGTCAGCAGGACCGGATCTAGTAGTCTTTCCTTTGGCCATGATCTGGAAGGCAAGGGTACATACATAAGCAAGGTATCCTACCAGTCTATAATCAAACAAAAATATTTATTTATATAATTCGGTCCTATGTCGTGACAAATCAATGTTCTAGTGTTCTAATTATCTCTAGGTATGTTTTCCTAAGTTGTTGTACGACCTGCATAGGCCACCACTGAAAACATGTCACGACCCGATCCCAATAATCTGGGTCTAGTCGGATCATGCCCAGCCTGCACCGTTGTTGAGACGGCGGCAGTAAGCTGTTCAGTAGCAGGTAACCATACAACAACACAACTATTTGTCACAACTCAACTTCGGAATTAAACTTTATTAAACTGAAATTTAAATACAAATGAAAATTGTTCTGAAAGGAAATACAGAATTTTGAAATAAACAAAATGCAGAAAAGGAAAAATCTATCTATCAGCCTCAGTTCCATCGTCCTCCTGCGGGGACTCTGGCAGCACAATGGGGTACAACTCAGGGTCGTAATAGCTATTGTAACACAGCTCAGCATCCTCAACATCGCCTAAAAATATATCTTCAGTCAGGAGGGAGCAAAGTACAATTTATGCTAATTAAGCAGTTAAATAAGAAATAGAATCATGCAGTTCTAAACAGTTTTAAAACAGGTTTGTTACAGTATAAAACAGTAATTTGAACAGGTAATGACATGTGACCGGCTTGGGTTTGTTACAGGAGGGATAATGGGTTTTGTTACAGTAGTGGTCATAATCATTACGCTATTCCCCAGTCCCCAGTAGTTACAGTACAGTACTCTCGGTGAGAGTTTCGTGTTTGAGTCGTGGTTTAGACATGCAGTAAAACGATTAAATAAATAACTGTAAACTAACATAAACTATACTTGCCTCAAGGAAATGACTGGAGAGGTAGAAGACTTCGAGACGGGAAGTTAGAGTCGTCCTAGAATTCCTACAATCGAGAGATAGACTCAGATATTAGGTTTACCAGCTTAGCTAGGCTAGTTGTAATCTCTATTTACGTCCTAGTCCAATTTTAGTTATTTAATTAACTAAACACAGAAAAATACGTTTATTAGTGCGTTAATTTAATACGAGGGAAAAATGATCATTTTATACTTTTGATTCGGGAAATCATCGTCGATGCCAGATTATTAAGAAAACTTGGTAATTTTATATAAATATAAAACTAATTCTCTTATTTTAGTGAGGAAACACGTGATTTTTAATTATTAATAAACTCGTCAACTTTAGGTGAAAAAACATTAATTAATTTTATACGAAAAATACCTTTTTAATCATTTTAATCGTTAAATACTAAAAACTCGCAAAACCAGAAATGACAGGAAATCTAAGCTATTACAGTCACAGACCAGCCAGCTGCGCTTATGCCCATTACAATTTATTTACATAAATTGAAATAAGATAAACTGCCGTTAGTCCTAAACTGAAAAAGAAATTAAATAGAATTTAAACAGAAAATAAATAATAAAAATAAGGATAAATAGTAAGTCTCAGATAATGGTCTGATCCTCATTTTTTTGGCTAATTGCCTCAACATCCGGGCGGGCCGGTATCGTTTGCACTTAGCCGGGTCCATTAACCGGTACGATTGTCACACCAATAAATATCAAATAAATTCGAAAATCATTTTAAATTCATTTTGAAAATAATTCAAGATTTATGAAAAAATCGGACAGCATCTCCTCTCTTTTTGGTTAACCCAAAAACTGGAAATGGCGCCGATAATTCCTGCAAGTCCCAAACCAGGGAAAACCTGCATTTTTATATATAAAAACATCCCAGCCAATCCACAGAATAATCGGGACGACCCAAATAAT